>JAUTXX010417397.1:0-12917 GCA_032273605.1 Panulirus laevicauda
GTGTGTGTGTGTGTGTGTGTGTGTGTGTGTGTGTGTGTGTGTGTGTGTGTGTGTGTTTACATAAGAATCAGACAAATACAGTGGCCACAAACGCATCATGTGAAAGGAGGGAGCCTTACATAAAACACACACAAAATAAGTGAGTTTAAGCAGGAGTATAAACTTTCCGGTCGTTGTCCCAATGAAGGATGAGAGACTATTATACTATTAACATGGATGGCAGTGACTTGGCCCGTGATGGTATGCTGCCGTAGCGAAGAGACCTCGGAGCACAGTGATGCTCATGGAACCTCTTCTGCATTATGATGTTGTTGTGTCCTATCCTGACGTCACCTGATAGACTTCCGTGAGAGTTGCGTTGGAGACTTTTGGAGAAGGTTCTGTCCGTCTTGTGAACATGGAACTATTGTTGTTAAGGAGACACATACGAGGAATATCAATCGAAATGATCTTCACTTGCACCCCCCTTGTTACGTGACTGGAATATGTTGTTAAAGAGGTATAAACACGTGTGAGGAGATAAGACCACTTCACAGATTGGTAAATGCATGCATGCATACATTTGTATGTGCATACGTTCATGCGTGCATGAATTCATAGAGGTACTGCTACCTACACACATACCTTGATACACAAGCCTGGGACATGTTTACACCCAAGCCATGTAGGCTGCAATAGAAGAGAATTGTTGATGATAATCACAGGTAAAAAGATGAATAAAAAGATAGAGACTGCACGCTAAATGGACAGGGAAATGATCAGACAAATAGGTCAGTGAACGGATGGAGAAATCGAGACAAAGGAAGAAAAAAGAAGGGAGCAAAGGAAGGCGGACATAATTCACTCAGAGTAAACGAGAGAGAAAGAGACACAGGAAGAAGGTCGCGTGTTGTGTTCGCCACTGTCAACACAAGCGTCTTGCCACACCACTCAGGGCATCATCAACATTCCTTCCCTCCCTCCCATCCCTCCTGCGCCATACCCCACGGCTCCTCAACACCCCACGCCCTCTCCTCGCCGTAGCCCACGGCCCCCCCTACACCCCACACCCTCCGCGCCATACCCCACGGCTCCTTACAGTGTCCCACGCCTCCCGCGCCATACCCCACGGCTCCATACAGTGCCCCACGGCCCCTGTGTCATAGCCCACGGGCCCCTCCGTCATACCCCGCCACCCATTCATGCTCTCATGATCCAGCAACTCACTGATTACCGTCGCTTAACCCTCGCTCCTCCAGGGTTACCCCATGTTATCTAATTCTCTCTTTTTTTAGGTCGGGAATGAACTACGACGTAATGTAGATCTACATGAGCAGCTAGCGGGCCTGATTCTTTAATTGTAGGCGCACTTGACGGGGATCGTGAACACTGAATCTCAAAAGCGCGTTACGCTGAGCGTGTCGGATAAGGCCGAGGGTCGGATTTCCGTGACTTATGCAAGAGTCATGATGACTGTATGATTACGAAGGATCCCTCGAACAACAGCTCCTCCACCTCCGCCCGAGCTGTGCTTGGCTTGCGGTGTGGTGGAAGGCCACGTCGATCGTCCGTCGTAAGCCGGAGGGCGGCTGCTGCAGACACGCACCAGCTCCCCGCTCGTCCGGTTCGTATCTCTGTTGGTCACGGCCCCACGGAAGATAAGCGATCGCCGCTCTGTTGTCGTCTGTAAAAGTTACGAATAATCCGCCGACGGGGAAAAAAAAATCTACGCGAAGTCTTACGTTCATTCTATATACGTCGTGTCCGATGCTATGTACATGGTGTTCGATACCATATCATCTGTATCATTGTCGTCGCTCTGATGTGGTTGATGCTAAGGTCGTGAATCATTGGTTCTTGATAGACCTTCAGGATTTCTTGTTGCTTGAAGCTCTGTCAGGGACAGTCGATCACAGACGGGACGCGTCGAGTATAATGAGAAACAGATTTTTTTTTCTTTTCTTTTTTTTCCAAATGTCATCTCCACCTTTTGATGAAAGGAAGAGTTTCTAAGCCGGGAAGCTGTGGTTGTGCCCACGCACCCTCCCAGACCAGGACACTGCTTACTAGAAGAGTGTGAGAGGGGGAGGGGGGAGCCTTGAGTCACCGCACCCACGCAAGGAACGCACCAGCCAATGCCCGCACGCCGACACAAGAGGAACGCCCACGCATCACGCTCCACGCCACCGACGTCCACGCACCCTTCCTCGCTACGACGTCCACGCACCTTTTCCCCACACCGACGCCCACGCACCATTCCCTAATACGACGGCCCACGCACCCTTCCCCACAACGACACCCACGCACCCTTCCCCGTACTTCAGACCTTTCATCCAGATCTCCAGCAACACTTATCTAAACTGCCTGCTTGCCACACACACTCCAGCAGCCCACTAACTCACATCCTCACCGCCCACTTTCAACCAACACACCAGCCGCCGCCACATCCATCCACATCTGCTGCTTGACAGCACCGAGGAAGTCGCATGCAGCAGATGTAGCTACACCATCAATCCTCCAAGCAGACAAGCAGGGATTATTTTAATGTACTTCAGACAAGCATATTTCAAGCTCATTTCCTGAAGTGGAACATCGGAGCATAGAAATGAGTCTATGAATGAAGTGGGGTTTGAAGTGAGACCTCTCAGGATAGGCGAGCACATTCAATGGATTTCGAGAAAGCTGTTTAGATTTAGAAGAGCTCCTAATGTGAAGTGAAACTTCTAAAAAGTTAATGCTCTTAGAAACTAACTCATTGGTCGTAAAGCCTTTCGTAACACAACGGTTATATTCTTTTCCGAAAATAAGTAATGACAATACGTGCACCTATAACTTGACGGTATCTACATACACACAAGCCAGTCAGTCAGACCGTCCGGGTGTTGCTGGTTGGCGAGGCTAGGAGACACCGCCAGCTTGCCCAGGGCCACCATGCACCCGCCCACATCCGTCACTCAAACATAATTCCTCCATCCGTCTCACTTGCTTGTCCCTACACCTTCCCCTGCCTTCACTTTCTCCCCTGACCTCACCCCTCATCCCTTTCCCAGGGTCCTTCCCTCACTCTCACCCATCTTTCCCTCACCCGATGCATTGCAATCCTTTTTTTCTCCAAGTTTCACACAACCCCCCAGAATTTCCTTCCCGAACTCGGCCTAAAATAACCATGGTTTCCCAACCGTGAGCTGATGACCCACCCATTCTGCCTTTGTCCCAGACTTTCCCTAATTCTAGAAAAAAAATCCTGCAGCCCGTGTCAAACCCTCTACCCAACCACAACCTTCTCCCAACTCTCCCCCCCCCCCGCCCACCAACCCTCTACCCCCTCACACAACCCCAGGACAGTCCCTTCCACCCCACACAACCTCTTCCTGACACCCGTCCCCACGCCACCAGCCCGACATGTACCGGAAGCTCCCTATCATGTTCTACACGAGATCATGGGTCGTGGGGCCCCTCTGTCGTGCGGGGGGAAGTGCCAGGGTAGTGCCACCCTGTTTATCTACACACACACACACACACACACACACACACACACACACACAGAAAGGAAGCATGTCAGTGGAGTCTTCTCAAAATGGCTTGGTGTCAACACCGGCGTTCACACGGCTCGGTCCTGGGACCATTGCTCTTCTTGATTTTTGTAAATAACTTAACAAAAGGACCGAACTTCTGCCTGAATATGTTTGGAGAAGTAAAGAGTGATGACGGCTGCATCAGCTTGCAAAAGGACCTTGAGGAAGGCTGAAGTTGGGCTGATGTGTAGCTGGTGAAATTCAACGCTAGCAAAAGCAAGCTAGCGAGGATTGGACGCAGTGAGAGAAGGCCTCGGTGTAGACACATTCTAGCAGGAGTCTATTTGTTCGAGGGAACTGATAGTTGTATTTAATCTATCCCCAGAAATCCCCGCAAGAAAATTGTGAAGGGACAAACTGTCCGCCGGAAATGTGACTGTAAAATCTCATTTAAATCCATGGATGAGAAAATACTCCACAAACTGTGCCCAACATATTTTAGATCAAAACTAGGATGTGTTTTTTAAGCTTAGTCACCTCACTTCAGCACAAAGAACTAATATACAAGGCCCAGAGTTGAGCAACAAAGAGGGTACCAGTGTTAAGAGGGCAGAGTTACAGTGAGGGGTTCGGGACCATGGATCGAGCAAAGACGGATGTTTGAGGATGTTGACCCTCAACAGTTCTTTGAAAGACGCAGAGACACAACAACTATAGACCATAACAAGAAACTGGGGAAGAAACTTGTTCGAAAAGGTATCGAGAACCACTTTTTAAAGTATTAGAACACTTGATGAATTAAGAGACTCGGATTGTTGACAATATGAAATGTTTGAAAAGCTGTGATGTCAAGGTCCAAGAGATGGGGTCCCACAAGGGCAGAGTCCCCTCCCCATACTACACGAGGAGAGATAACAGCACAGATTTAGGTCACAACGGTAGAGGAAGGACAGAGTGTAAGCTATTACTGTGTACGAGTCTTTTGGCGCCTGGATCATCCTTGTAAAGAGGAATAACTGGGCAAGCTGCCGTACTCGTGCGGCCAATCTGGTGATCTGATGTGGCCTGATATGAGAGGGGGTCAAGCCGGTGGTCACTGACACTCACGGCTCATGTTGACAATTGATGGATCCCACGGATCATGGAGGACATCAACAGGATGCTAATTTTGCTTCCCTCCACCGGACGCATTCGTGGAGTGTGATGAAACAGCGGTGGTGGTGGAGCTGTGGTGAGGTGGTGGTGTGGTAATAGCATAACGAATATATCCCGTACACCTCCCAGCCAGAGATGAGGAATGAGGGAGAATGTTGGCGACATGTCCTCCTTTGAGGAGCTGTTACTTCCCTGAGGAGTACAGGAGTCTGGCGGGGGGAGAGTCCTGCAGTGTCCCACAAAGGCCCAGCTCAGGTCACCGGAAGCTGTAAAAGCCTGGTGTCCCTCCCTCCTCCAGGGTGTCAGGTGACCTCAGGGTGTCACACCCACGCCCTCGTACACATGGCACACCCGCACGTGGCCCTACACTCTTCCCCCCGCCCACCTCAAGCACTGATGGGGCTCACCGCCCACCAACACTTGCCCAGAACTCACATGACCGTCGGTCTGGCAGGCAGAGATGTAGACACGGAGTCCCGCAAGTGGAGAATCCTCTCCCATTTCTCTACTAATAAGTAAGAGGTAGTGAAACTTCCTAAAGATGGGGTCCCATTCCCCCCTCCCCGTACTGTGCACATGGGTAATTACACACACTTGTATGCATATGTGTGTGTGTGTGTGTGTGTGTGTGTACCATCTTGGCTTCACCGGAAGAACATTAATTAAAGACGATCCGTGACCACCAGCCAAGCCCTGGGGCCCCTTATCACCACCAGCCAGGCCCTGGGGACATCATGGTGGCCCCCGCATCATCGCCGTCCAAACTAAAGAGCCCTCATCACCGCCATCCTGGCCTTGGAATCCTCACTATACCACCAGCCAAGACCTGGGGGCCCCCCCTCATCCTCACCATTTAACCCCTGTGGCCCTTATCATCACTATCCAAACCCAGCTGAACTTACCCTGTGGTCCAGGTCACCACTAGATGACCCATTGACCATTGCATGTTAAGTTCAAAAACACATCATTTGCTTGAAAATCGTTTACAGCATTTTTCAGGTCCTCATACAACTGATCTATGAGGAAAGAATATAAGTGTCAGTGTATGTGTGTGTGTGTGTGTGTGTGTGTGTGTGTGTGTGTGTGTGTAAAAGAATCTGGATGTTATGATACACAATTCTCTTTCTCTATCTGTGTCTTGAGTCTTCACTAAATCAACATATTCATCTACGATGCTCCTACGTATTCTACGTCCTCCTCTGTTCCAGTCTTTCTCTCCCCCTCATCTGTACCAAGAATAAACCAGACGTTTAGGTCCATCTTTACAGCGAGCATTAATTCCCTCACACTCAGGCAGCTGCTGCTCTCATATCATGTCTATTTTTTGCCCTCGTCCACCGTCTGACTTCCTTTCTCGTGAGACACTATATTTTTTTTCCTTACCTCTGTGTCTTTATAATCCTTTTCCGCTTTTTCACATATTTCGTATCATCTGTGTCTATTCCATTTGTTATCTTGTATCAGGATTGATCTTTATTTGCTTATATTCTTTACGTTGATCTTTTCCACTGCCGTCTTTTCCTCTTGCATTTCTTCCCTTCCTTCCTCTTCTTGTCTATCCCGTCCACCCTGTCTTTTTTTTTATCTGCTCCTGTTCCATTAGCTTCGTTCCACCATTTTTCGCCTTATTACATTTTCCCCTCATTTCCCTTCATGCTCCCCAGACAAACACTCTTCCTCTCTCTCTTTCTCTCTTTTTTCATCTCTTCCTTCATCATTCCTTTCATTTCTGGTTACTTCCAGGTCTACCCAGAAGGCCCTCTGTTATCCTCAGTGAATCCACCATCCTCCTTTGCTCTCTTTAGCATCATCTCCTTCTCCTCCTCCTCGTCTGTATCAACCACCAGCCCACCGCTCCCTAGTCCCTCGCTTCCTGCCTTATGCCTTGTTCTGGCACTTCCTAGGCAACTGGCTGGGGCGCCTGGGGGCAGTTATAGGTCTCTAGGGCATGACAAGGATTTGGGGTATTATCTAAGCGATTACCTAGGGGTTTAGGGGATTAGTAATGGGCGTTTAGAACTCATAAGTGTCTGAGGAGTGCGGGAGTGGAGAGTGAGTTACGTGTTTCATGTTCAGGTGTTTATAGTTCATCTCTTTGAAATGGAAACAAAAGTTTATACGACTCTGATTACAGTTCGGTTGAAGCGAGAGGAAACCCTGCAATGTATGGGCCGTTTTAACATAATGGTGGCTAATGGGAGGAAATAAACCCCATGTGGAATGGGTTATGTATGACTCTATGGGGTGAAGATAGACAAGCCTGGAGGGCATAATAAAGTAGCAGATGATAGAGGCGGAATCTGACTCTGAAAATAAAAAAGATCAGTGAGAATTATCGGAAGGTGGACACTGAATTATTGTACGACACACGTCAAAAGCAGGAGAGTGAGGCAACAGATGAAGACGTCTGAGTTAGGATGTTATGCAATGTCTCCTGTGGTGGCGGAGGTTAACCAGAGGGCAAGCTTGGACCAAAGGGCCCGCCCGCCCGTTCTTGAAGAATCCCCCTCCTCCTCCTCCTCCAGAAGCTCTGATCAACACCTCCTATTGTGGCCTCAGGCTTTCCTCACTCACCGAAGAGGAGCTTTGGCCTTGGGCGATTACAACTGAGGGGACCTGGGTGAGTGCCCTGGTAGCCATCATATACACAGGAGGAGGCAGCAGCAGCCAAGGCTCCACAGGAAGTGGTCACATCTGGCGCGGAAGTTTTATGACAGTGCTTAGGCATGTGGCAGAATGTGAGCGTAGGGAGCATGTCTCTGTACGTCTCTCTCTCTCTCTGTCTCTCTCTCTCTTTCTCTCTCTCTCTCTCTGTTTGCCTGGCTATATACCCATCTCTCTCTCTCCCTCCATCTTTCTACTTCATCCACTCCTTTTCCTCAATTTTTCTACCCCCCCCTCGATATTTCTCTCTGGCCAGTGTAAACCTGATATGAACTTCATCTCATCACACGTCAACCTCTACCGTCGCACACCGTTCGTGTCGTCGTCACAGATCGTCTCTCTGGGGTTTCCTCCTTACGTGATCCTCCTCACCCACGGCCACATAATGCCCCATATGCTTGGAGTCCTCATCTGGTTCCGTTTTCTAAATGAGATGAACACGAGTAATGTTGTCCTTGACATTTTGCGTGCGTTCTGCATCCTCTTTTACGCCACCGCCCTCAGAAGGCGTAGGAGTTCTCAATGAATTCGCAGTTCATGCGAGAGAATTGGTCAAAATTAACGGACACTTGGCTTCTACCAAGTTTTGCAGGTTTATCCCAAAGTATAGTGGACACCAGAGTGATCTATGGAAATGATACGTATATGGTCTGTCATAATCTTTTCACGTAACTTCTGCTAAAGTTATTTAGCAGTTTGGGAAGGTGAGAACGACGAGTGACAGAGTAAATAAAATCGCTTAAGTAACCACAGCTTCAAGCTGGGGAACTGCAACAAATGGTAATTCGGAAAAGGGATGAATTTCCTGCGGATAATAGCTGTTCAAAACCATAGAAAAAGACAGAGATATCCAGCGTGTGCCCCTCCCTCCACATCTGATCGTCTTCTTCTCGCTGCCGTAAATGGAAACGTATTAATAACTCATGACACCTGCAACAGGCAGTTGTAACTCCAATGCTTGAAAAACAGGACGAAAAAAGATAAAAGATGTTTTGAAGAGCAGAGAAATATTCCCGGTAGTCACGTATGAGCAAACAGCAAAAACAGCACCTGTGATTCGGGCAAAAAACAACAGGTAAACCTGTGCAGGGAAGGGAGGACATAGAAAAATGACAACACGAACAGCACACACTACACCTCCTTCAAGACCTGCTACAGGAATAGAAGAAGAGCCTAAGACAGGAGTGGTTCATCTGTAGAGCTAAGTAAGGCGAGCAGACACCGTTGTTCACGATCCATGGTTTGGGGAAGAATGAAAGTACAGAAGAATGAACACAGGATGGATACTGCTGCAGCTGAGGCATACCAGCAGCCACAGCAGATAAGAACAGCATGATTTACAGCAGCGATAGCGAGCGTCAGGCTGGAGTCGAGGGGGAAAAACTGTAGCCAGGCCAAGAAAAATATGGCTTCGAAGGGGGAGAGGGACGATAATAATATCTTGTTTAAAAATGTTCCTCCCTTCACCGGTGGCTGCAGGTGTTGACTCCCCCCTCACCTTGCTACCTCTCTCACCCCTCACATGTGGCTGCAGGTGTTAGCTCACCCCTCACATGTGTCTACAGGTGGCTGCAGGTGTTGACTTTCCCCTCACAGGTGTCTACAGGTGGCTGACCCTCCTCTGACACTTCTACCCCCTCCCCACTACCTCTGTTATCCCTCACAGGTGGTTACAAGTGCTGGCACTCCCCCTCACTCCGTTGCCTCCCCCTCACTGCCTTTGTCATCCCCTCACAGGTGGCTGGAGGTGCCGGCTCCCCCCTTATTACCGTCCTGTCTCCCATCACTGCCACCGTCAGCCACCCCCACAGGTGGCTGCAAGTGCTGACTGCTCCCTCCCCTTCCTGCTTCCCCTCGATGCCCCCTGACGTCCCTCAGATGATCCATAACGCGTGTCTTGGATGTTTATTTTCTGGCACCTTCTGCTCCCGCCGCCCGCCGCCCACGACCTTCCTTCGCCCTCCCTCCCTATCTTTACTTTCATTATCTTTGCACCTCAGTCTCTTCGCATGTGTCTCTCTTCCTTTTTTTTTCCTGTTCTTGTGAGCTCCAGAGCGTCTCATTACAATACCTTTGTCGTCCGTCTGATGCTTTTTCATTGTCCTTTCCTCCCTTCTTGTAACTGATGTAGATTTCTTCGTCGGAGCGCTCTCTCTCTCTCTCTCTCTCTCTCTCTCTCTCTCTCTCTCTCTCTCTCTCTCTCTCTCTCTCTCTCTCTCTCTCCCACACGCCTCAGCGCCGCCCCGGCGTCTCCGGCGGCAGGACACCAGCAGGTGGCTGGCCCCTATTGTTTACCGCTGGGGGAAGACAACGCAGGGCTCGTGTTGACTGGCCAAACACGCGCCAGCCGGTCCACACCACGTCCTCCCTACCCCTGGGTACTTCCTTACGTCAACAAACTGCCTTCCGACACCGATAGCGCTGTCGTAGCCAGGACGTGCGACACCTAACGTCGCATGAGTTGTAAATCGTTTACTTTCTGAGCGTCTCTTTTACTCCCAAAGGAAAAAACTGAGAGAAGGAAAGCAGTAAATGAACTCCCTTCATCATTCATCACTAGCATTGAGATTTGCATACTTGAGTGGTGTCTCTTTAGGGAATTTTCCTACAGCTTCTCCGAGGATGGGACGATTATTATTAAGCTGTCAAGCTTTCAAGCTTCGCGTTTCCTCTCGATTCGGTTTGGTGAATTCCTCCCGGATTTAGTGTATGGTCCATGCCAGAGTCCAGGACTGCGATAGAGGTTTAGGGGATAGTCTCCATTTCTTGGTCTATTGTCGCCCACACACACACGCCCACCCGCCGTCCAGCACGCCCGCAACCCCACACACACCTGTAACTCCCACACGCCTGCAACTCCACACACCTGCAGCCCCAAACGCCCACAACCCCCCCACACACACCCACCACCACATAAGCTGACACTCATGAAGCACCCCTCACACTTCCGATGGACCACCACACAAACCCAGGCACACACACGTGCCAGGTGTGTCCTTATGGCCGACATCCGGCCTGGGGACACACGTGACTACCACCCCTATAGCGCCGAGGAGTGAAAGACGAGCTTATCACTGTCATCACACACCTTAGGCTAAGATGAGCACAATGATCACCTAACGAGTTGATGAATGGTTAATTAAAGCAAATGATGCCGAGTGCAATCACATCTGACGAGTTCTTCTCGACAAATTTCCTAAATTGCTGGTCCTTTGGAGATTAATGTCGTGCCGTCAGCTCTCTCTCTCTCTCTCTCTCTCTCTCTCTCTCTCTCTCTCTCTCTCTCTCTCTCTCTCTCTCTCTCGCCGATGGAAACGAAAGTGAGGCATCATACCTCTGCGTTGCTCGCCACCAATTTCCTCTTAACCAGAGTACAAGCAAGGTGAAGACCCCCCCAGCATCCAGCATCCCTCCCTCCCTCATCCGTTCCTGCAGATTGACTGGAACGACCCAGGCACAAACGAACCAATGTTTCCTTATTACAGCTCGTTAACACTTAGGGTAGGGCCAATCACGGGCTTAACTACCACCAGCACCACCGCCCAGCCACCCTAACAGCTGAGCCCAGGTGCCCTAGAGAGGTCGAAATCACTAAAGCCGATCGTGAGGGGGTTGGGAAGGAAGCGAAAGGGAGAAGAGAGGAAGGGAGAGGAGAGAGGAGGGGGATGGAAAAAGGAAAGGGTCTAATGCCAAAGGAATGGGAGAGAGAAGCGGAAACTGTAATCAAGGGAACAATGAAAGGTGGGTGTAAGAATATAAAAAACTGAGGGAAAAGGTAGAGAGTATGGAGGGACCAAGGGGATAGGATGGAACGAGAGTAGGGAAGGGAGCGAGGGGAGTTTTTAGAGGGGAGAGGACGTGCTCCCTCCCTCCCTCCCTCGCCTCGTGCCCTCAGCTTCCGTTGGGTTATGGAGATGTCTGCGGCGCATTCCTTCCTCGGGTTACACGTACGGCAGCCCTGTGTCTAATTCCTTAAACGAATGGCATTCACATTATCAAAAGATTCCCCTCCCACCTTCTGTCAAGACGGACAGAGGAGGGCTTAAAGAGACACCAGAAGCACAGGAGGACCGAAGACAGTCAATGAGAGGACTAAAAACACCAGTACGAAGGAGGAAGACAACAGTACAACGTTAAGAAGAGAAGAGGAAGACAGAAGGAGGACAAGAGGATGATCCTTGACGAGGGAGCAGCATCCAATAATCGCATTAGCCTCGGTGTTGACGACTCGACGAGGGCTGACGCCTACCGTTCCGGGTCGTTCAGATGACGGACGAGGTGCGGTGTGAGGCCCAGGGAGGCCTCCTGTGGCTGGTTGTGTCTTGATGAGGCGTCCTGTGGCTGGTTGAGTTTTGGTCATACATCTAGTGGCTGGTTGTATCTTGGCGAGGCCTTCTGTGGCTGGTTGTGTCTTGATGAGGCGTCCTGTGGCTGGTTGTGTCTTGATGAGGACTCTGGTAGTTGGTAGAGTCTTGGTGAGGTGTCCTGTGGCTGGTTGTGTCTTGGTGAGGCGTCCTGTAGCTGGTTGTGTCTTGGTGAGGTCTTCTGTGAATGGATGAGTCTTGGTGAGGCGTCCCGTGGAAGGTTGTGTCTTAGTAAGGCGTCCGATAATTGTTTGTGGCTTGTTGAGGGAAGTGAATCTTCACGCCTCGGCAGAGGAGCCGATGTCGTAACCTAACAGGTCGCCTCCAAACACCTCCAGCATCCACCTTGCAACACAGAGCGTGCCGGAAGGCTCTCACGTCCCCCTGTAAGCAAGTCAGGATAAAGTGAAGGTGGCTGTGTCAAGGTCCGGCAGCCATTCACCAGACAGAGCATCTGGTTGTGTCTTGGGCCTGAATGATTTATGACACGCTTCGAAACGTTGTAAAATCCCAGCATTGTTAACGAACGAGGTCTATTTCATTTTGGATACCTATTTGCATATTCCCCTTTTCATTAGCATAATGGAAACGAAAGTAATCTTAAAGTCTAGGAGTTTTATCTTTTTCTTCCTTTGAGGGGCGACAGCCGCCACATCTCACAACATATCAGATGTGAGCAAACCTATCTATCCACAAGCCCCAATTGGGTGTGACCCCCATAGGGTGTGCTTGGTTGCCGTAGTGCCAAGACACAGTCACCACGAAGCTGTATACCAAGGAGTGGTTACCACTATAGTACCAGCAACGACAGAGTGATAGCCTGGTAGAGTACTGGACGACAGATGGTCGTGTGGTGTGAGAGGAGGTACGTAAGGGAGCTTGAGTGTCTGGTAGAGGGTTCTTGTTCATGGGTAGAGTACGTATTAGAGGCTGGTCGTGTGGCGGTCTGCCTGTTTGTCTGGTAGGGTAATAGGTCGACTGGCGGGGGCGCAGAGTGGTAATAAAACAGACTCGACCATTTCTCCTCAGCCCGGCGCGAGGGCTGAATGTCACGGTTCGTCTTGTTAACGGGGGAGGAGAGGAGAGGCCTCCAGCCTCAGTCGTGGCTCCTAGGGACGACCGCGACGAACACGGTAATGACGCGGGAAAACGGGATGATAAACGGAGGGAAGGAGAGAGAGAGAGAGAGAGAGAGAGAGAGAGAGAGAGAGAGAGAGAGAGAGAGAGAGAGAGAGAGAGA
>JAUTXX010417619.1:513-12916 GCA_032273605.1 Panulirus laevicauda
TTCCTTCTTTATTTTTTTTTACAGATTTATATAGTTATACATATGAAGAAACAAAAAAAATTCTAAGTTAACAACAAAACACAATCACCTACCAGAAGTTAACATATGCTGCCTAATCACAATAAAGAGCAAATGCTTTATTTGCTTTTACTTTTCTTGTATGATTTTTTTTATGTTCTACATATCTTTCATCAACAGATTCATTCTTAATTCTTTAGTATTAAGATTAATTTTCAAGTAAATGAAAAAAATATTCTTTCTTGAAGCTTTATGGAATCCATCACCAGCCAAATGGTATTTTTGTAAACAATCTTCAAAATTCAAACTCATCCAGTGCTTCACTCATTCACTTGTCCCATCTATCTAAAAGAAATCTGACTTTAAGGGACCCCTAATGCTTAAAGGCCACTCAAGTTCTGTACTTTTGTCTTTGCTACGGCATAAGCTTGCCTTAAAACTTTGTTGAGCGCTGGAACTTTTGTGAGGGCATGTATTCAAAATTCTTTCAACATTCATAATTCTTTGATTAAAACTAATGTATTTGTATCAGAGGACTGTGTAAAAATAACTGCCTTTCAGGGTTAACATATTTATGGGCACTAAAGAACTGGGAAAAGACAAGCCCACTAAAAACACACAAAAGAAGGTGTAAGTACTACTTTAAAGTTCCCAAATGGGTCTTGTGCTGATGATATGGAACAGCTCTTTAGGACTGGGAGAATTCAATAACCTAGAGAGCATAACAAAGAATTGCAAAACAGGAATATCTGATAGGATGAGGAAATACTTCTACAGAAGTAAACAGTGGATGAGAGGAACATAAAATTGAGAAAATGGTAAGGAAAAGAAGATTATACACAGAGTGTAATAAATGTGGACCAAATGTGTACAGCTTTTTCTTTGTATTACACAAACACACAAGCTGTTAATCAACTGTTCATATTCTATGTAAGGCCAAACTAGAATATGCCTCTCAGGTCTGGTCAACACACCTAAAGAAGGAAAGGGCTAATAGAGAAGGCAACAAAGATGACACCAGAATTAAGAAAGCTAAGTTACAAGGAAAGGCTAGAGGCTTTAAATCTGCCCACCTTGAACGAGAGAAGAGTGAGAGGTGACATGATCACAACCTTAAGTTTCTCATACAGATTGATGACATGGATAGTGAATGGTTCTTTCACATATAAAGATGGAGGAACCAAAAGCTAATACATGAAATTATGTGAAAAAACTTGTTAAAAAGAATGTAAAGAAGTAATTTTGTAATGTGATGGTAGTGGATGAATAGAATAAAATGACTAAGGATATGGTTAATTCAGACAGCATATATAAATTAAAGTATGATATAATATAATGTTCAAGAGATGCTGCTTGTGTATAAAACCCCCTTCCAGTAAGTAGAGAAAGGTAATTACACATACACATTGGATAGATGATCACCTTACTGGAAGGGAGCAAAGAATATAGTCAAGAGGTGCATCCTTGAAGCGGGCTGAGGTTACAAGTGTCGTGCCACGATGATTGGTCTTGACCCACTGCTATTCTTAATGTATGTAAATGACTTGCCCGATGGACTGGAATCATATCTAAATATGTTTGCAGATGATGCCAAGGTTATGAGGGATATAAAGAATGATGATAATAACATCACTCTTCAGGGGAAACTGAACAAACTCCAAAGTTGGTCAGATAAATGGATGAATATATTCAATCCAATTACATGCAAGGTAATGATGAAATGATGATGGGAGGGAACAAAAGAAAGTTTCAGCATTGATGTTACCCAGTGGGAAATAAATTAACAGAATCTGCATGTGCAATAAACCTAGAGGTCAACACTATGTAATTTATCATCAGAGCTACATATCAGGATAACTGTGAGGGAGACAAACTGCCTGCAGACAACATGAGAATTGCATTCAAGGATATGGGCAAGGACATGTTTGGTAAATTATCCACTACATGTGTCAGACCTAAACTGGATTATGTTCTGCAAGTTTGGTCACTGAACCTAAAAAATCACAAAGATCTGATTGAGAAGTTACTGGGAAGAGTAATCACAGGGGTACCTGAATTAAGAGGACTGAATTATAATGAAAGGCTATAGGCTAAAAAGCTGTCCAATGTGGAGAGGAGATGAGGGGGAACCTTATCATAACCTTTAAGTTTTTAAATCAGCTGGATCACAATAATACACCGATAATGATAATTCCTCCAAGAAATGTAGCACCAGAGTAACCGATAGTCATGAGAAAAAGCTTGACAAGAAGCTAGTTGGAAAGGGATTTAAGAAGTACTAGTTTAGTGTTATGGATGTGGATGGTTGGAATAAACAAACCCATAAGATAGCAAATATGAGCAGTTTAAAAAGGTTCAAAAGGCTGCTTGGTAATACAGAAAGCTCAGATGTGGCCCTATAACTTTAGAACTCTCTCCCTATACTGTACAAATAGGTAATTCCAAGTAAGCACCACCTTTAAGTTTTTAAAAAGATCAGTAATATAGACAGTGAACAGTTCTTAAAGTGAGATGGAGAGAGCAAATACAAAGCATGGAGTGAAATTAAGAATCTTGTTAAAAAAGATGTAAAGAAGTACTTATATACTAGTACAAGAATGGTGTGAGAATGGAATATAATTATTGATCACATGGGTAATGCAGAGAGTATACATAAATCAAGAAGTTTTAAGATAACAGAGAATGATCCAGAGATGGGGCACCAAAAGTGTAAAATTCCCTCCCCATACAGAACATACAGGTAATTACATACACAAAATGAAAGTGAATCTTAAGAAGCAGGGAAAAGGGTGAATACCATCAAAAACAGTAAAAATGGAAAAAACATCAATATCTACAGGTAATGTACTATTTTATAAATCTGAAATCAGCTATAAAGTGGAACTTAAATTTGGAAGATAACATACCAGCAAGCAGAGAGTTTGTTGAGCCGTGAAGAACTCCCTGGGAGGAGGAATTGCTAGGCCTACTTCCACACATCACTTGATTTACATGAAGTTTCAGCCAACAGTGAGACACATTACTTGCTTTCCATACTTAGTTCTCCTTGAGTGACCATGGTGATCCTCAGTGGATACGCAACAGCATAAATCTCACTCCCACTGTAGGTGAACAAAGTTGCTATCAGGGAGGTAGAGGTGTGAAAATTATACTTTGAGGGCTCTAGTTTTCATTGTTGTTCTGAGTTATTTTTTTCCATGAGGTCTCTAGTTTTCATTATTGTTTTGTGTTATTTTTTCCAATCACATAAATGAGTTTGTGTCTATGATAATACCTAAAAAGCACTATCTTTTCAAAGTTTTCAACAGGATTGTCTCTAGATCCTTAAAAGCATGCCCTTTCCATTGCTGGATCATCATACTTGACAAAGATATTTTTCAAAAGATTTTGGGGCATAACAGACACCATTTCTAATGTCACAATTTCATCATAACTGGTCCCAGGTACCCTGTGTAGTACCTGCATCAATAGTGGTCCATTTTGGTACTATTAGCTTATGATACTGTAGTTAATTTTACAATCTTATCATTGCTAACTTTTCCACATTCATTGTTGATATTAATAATAATACATCAACAAATATCTTTGTTTTCGGCTTTTCTTACACATTGCCAAGTCTGCATTATTTCAAAACCATAATAATTTCTAATCGTAGAAAAGCAGTTTGTCTAGGTATCATGTATTCATAAGGTATATATAAAGCTTATCTTACAGTTCAGACATCATTGAACATTTAACTGTTAGTATGACTATGTACACAAATATTTTCACTGCACGTAAAGCTTGTGGTCGAGTAAGTAAATGCTATAGCACATAACACCATTCTATCATCACACAGTCTGTACCTATTCAATATAATTCATACTATACATTTGAATAATTTACCCACACTGTAAGTACTGTGTATATACTGTATATTTGGATTTTTGTGGTGTGCATGAGTTGATTCACACCTCTGCCATAAATCTTTCACCAGTGGTCAGTCTATGAAAGGCATGGTTTTCATACTACATGCCATCACAGTCTCGTGAACATCCACACTTGCGTATGATATCAACATCCTTATTGTATTTGGTTCCATCATTGCAAATCATTGCTACCCGTTTCTTGTGATATTTCTTAGGCTGACAACAGTCCTTCCCACATGTTCCATTACAGGTAAACTGCTTGATAGGACGACGTGAACGGCATCCATAATCATAAACATAGGCCCTTTCTTTTTCCCGGCGGCATGAAGGAGCTGTGGGATAAAAAAAATATGTTAGAGCTGAGCCACTGGTATGGGTTTTGTACTCTTTGTATTTACCTTAAGTGAATGAGATACGTGAAAGTAAACTGCCACACTAAGGGTTTTCCATATATAATACATACATTGTTTTGATAATGATAGTAATCATTTGTGATTTAATCAAAATTCTGATTGGGATTATGCTTTTGTAAATCCTGTTTCACTAATTCAAACTTACGCTGATTGCAGTATTTGCCACTCCAACCCCTCTTACACCGACACCAATAACCGCTACCCCGGCGGCGTGGGCGACACCTACCATTTTCACATCGATTGGCTGAACAGGCATCACTATCTGCAATGCAAAAGTAAATGCTTGAATTATGGGAAACGTTATCTATTCATGGGATTTATGACAAGTCTTCAAATGTTTGTCCCTTGATATTCCTTGACTATATTTTATATGGCATCAAGTAAAATGTGGACATGCAGAAAGGGGAATAGGAAGGAATAAAGATGTGGATGGAGTGGAAGAAGAAAGACAGGGAAGTGTAGTAGGGATGAAAGGATATGGCTAAAGAGGAATGGGAGGGGAAAAGGGATTTAATAAATTCCAGCACAGTTTGCAACCAGGTGCTTTTCAAGTCCAAGTTTTTCCCTAGTAAAAATCTAATATTCTTGAGCATGTGTCCTTCAAAGTACACTGGCATACAGTGTACTGTGTGTCCAAAGCTTTAACAACTCACTAAAAATCCAAATTAGGATTTTCATAGGTGCATGTTATGGTTTGATGTGCATGCCAACTGGAAAATGGTTTACACGTGTCACCATGCTGTTGATGGACTGAAGTGCCTTGAGAAACCACGGAAAGATCTACGGGGCCTAGATGTGGATAGGGGCCCAGCTATGGTTTTGGCACATTGCACATGACATATACACACAAATTTGAGCACTCTTAGCAACTGCTGTTGCCTATCACAAATACCCAACACCTAAACAATGAAGCAAAGATAATCCCAATAGAGTCCCACCTGAACATGCTCAGCATTCTTTTTAAAACTGGGGAAGGTATATCAACTCTTTTATGTAAGAAATTGTTTGAATGGTGACAACTATTCAAGGTTGATTTACCGTGATATTGATTCTTTTTTCCCCAACTTAGTATGGAAGCATCAATAACAAATGACAATGGCTTTACTTGGACACACCCAGTTTCTGGCTGTCATAAATAATACATCAAAACCAAATGTCTAACCACCATAGCCAAGCACTGCAGAACACTCACAGTAGTATATCTTCACTACCTTCCTGGGTACAGTATGTTACACACACAAACATCCAACCCATATACTGCAACAATCCATTTCATTCTACCAAGTGCACACCTTGTGTCCTTTTGAATGTTTAAACCCCAATACCCCTAAAGCCTCCTTTACTTTATTCTTCCATCTCCTTTTCAGCCTCTCCTTTCCCCTTGCTCCCTTATGACATTTTGATCCTCATTGTTTATCTCTCTTTATGCCTGATCCATGGTCTTCCTTCTCAATCACACTGCACTAACCACCACCTCTTTCTGAGGCTGTCATTTCCCTTCATGATCAGTCCATCTCACATCATATATCAAAAAGCATTTAATCTCTAACTGATACTATACCTTTAAACATAATTATCTCTGCCCTAACAGACACTGACCTCTCCAACATTCTCTTTAGTGTACCCAAGACCTTGGTCCTTTCTTACACTGAACTCGCTTTCAGCTCCCATGGTTCAAACTGCAACCAGGTGTCCTCATTTATTCATACTCTCAAATTATTCTTCATTATCTCCTTGTTGCATCTCATTGCCTTACTTCTGCTCACACAAACTTACAAATTTCTCCTTTGTTGTGACGGTCTAAGACTTGCATTCATACTTGTGATGTTGCTATACCTTTAAATACACCCATTCATTCCCTAACGGACACTGACCTTTCCTTCAACACGCTCCTTAATGTACCCAGCGTAAGAATGGTGAAATAAAGATGTGCCACTAAGTTTACTTGCAAACAAACAAGATACACAAGTGAGATTTGCGAGACAGGATAAAGGTTGTTTACTGGCCGAGCACTTTGTTTCTGCCGGCACAGCGCATGACGATGCTCATACTAAACAAAAGAAAGACGAGTGTAGTTCATTACATATTAACATGTGCACGTCGGGATACACGAGACATATTATGATATAATGAAACTTCCGTTATCTCCCTCCAGGGCTAGTCCTAACTGGGGACAAAATATTCAGACGTTTAATAGTCTGGTTGATAAGGGGGGAATGAACCTTATCCTCATCTTCCACACGGGCTGTTGTCTCTTTCTTGCTGGTGTGTGAGGAGGCGGCGACCGGGGTTGGAACGAGAGCTGATTGGCAAGTTTGCGTCAGTGATGGTATGGGGTATATAATGTGCCTCAGGAAACGGAGGCTTCTCCCTCATACACTACCTCTGGGGAGCTTGATGTAATAGTCTTGGAGGCGACCGATACCTAGGATTATCCTTGCTGTGTCTCGGTGCATGATGGGATCTTGTATGCAGATGGTTGCTTCAGAAGGGGGTAAAGCGCAGGAGGTGCTGTTACAGTACTCCTACGCCGCCTGCAGCAGTGCGAGCTGTCGTACACCACACTTCTGCAGCATCCTGTCACTGGCTTGGCTGTATGCAGCAGGTGACGAAGGGGGATCTGAGCGTGATGACCAGCCGTGTAGGGAGGGGGTGTTGCGTATCTCCGTCTGTCCTCGGTAGGAGTTTCCATCATCCAGGCAGCCATTACTGGTGGTCTTGATGATAAGGTGCTCCATCTGCTTCACACAGGCTTCAGCATGACCACTGGCTTGCGGATAATATGGTGATGAGATGTGGTGAGTCGCGGTCCAAAGCTTGAGAAAGGCAGGAAATATGTAATTTGGAGAACTAGGCCACCAACCGTTCGGACACAGACAGGTATGTCCACATTAACACAGCAACGGAGAAGCTTGATTGTGCTTCTTGATGTGGCGTCCCATCCGTGCTCAACAACGTGTGGCCATCTAGACAGCCAAAATTCCTTTCTTGCGTGGGAGAACAGATCAACTGAGGCATCCTAGAAAGGTCAGGATGGGTGATGGATTACACATCAACGGCTCCTTTACCTGGGATGGCTGGGGGGTCTGACGCACGTCACATGCCTGCATGGTGTTCATGATGTCACTTGTGATGCCAAGCCACCACACCGTCTGCCAGGCACTGTTTTGTGGCCGCTGCGCCTCGACGCAGTGAACTGCGACAGGGATGATAAGCCAGGCGCCGCGGACAAAACCTTCGTCAGTAGCCAAGCTGTCTCGTATTTTCCAGAAATCCTGTAATGCTGCTGGTACATTTTTCATGTCCGTGGGAAAAACCTGCGACAACGACGTCGTGGAGCTGATGGTAGGTGTCATCCTGGGCAGCAGCTGTGCGTATCTCCTAGATGACGGAGTCAGGGAGGTGATCGGGGGGCTGCGACATGTTCACTGCTCTGGCCATAATGCAGCTACAAAAGAAGCAGGTGACGTCTGCCTTGAGGTCTGCTGGGTCGCGTCAACCGCAGGCGCGCGGGAGAGCCTGTCGGAAATTCCATGCTCTTTCCCCTTATGCCACACTCGTGAAGGAAAACTGCACCATCATATCTTTCAGATGCTAAAGACGTGGGTACTCCACAGCGTCCACTGCGTAGTCGCTCAAAATGGGCAGCAATAGCTTGTGATCAATTAGATTAAAAAGTGGTAGAACCAGCAGGTACAGGCAGCAGTTTTTCATGGCCCATACAAATGCCACTAGTTCTAACTCCACAAAGGTATATCTGGTCTCTGCGTCGCAAACAAAACGAGTCACTGCATCAGCCTCTACTTGTCACCTTATCGCTGAAGAAGGGCGTATCCCACACTTTTCAGACGCGAGGCGTCTGTTTGCAGAACTATAGGAAAGGCGGGATCGAAGTAGGCGAGAACTGGATTTCTTGAATGATACTTGGTGGTCGGGGTGTCCGCAAGAAATTATTCCTGGAGCTGAGATGGGAGGGGAGGGTGTCTACTGCTGTCGCTCTACTCGGGATGAGGTCTTTTAGCTTGAAAAAGAGACATGAATGGCCTGAGGTCCGTGATGGTAGTGGGTGTGGGAAATTCCCCAATCGCACTCGCCTTACACACCCTCGGCTGCGATGCCATACCAACAGAACTTGGCAGTGGCTGGCATACACAAACTTGCTGTGGTTCACGGTTACGACGTGATTGCAACATCGTTGAAGGATCTCCCGGGCATGTTGAAGGTGGACTGTGCAAGTTGCGTCCCAAACGAGCACATTAGGCAAGACCTTCGACCTTATCACAGCTGTTGACGCCTTCAAATGCGATGTGCCACGTCTGCAAAGTCTGTGCCCTCTAGACAAGTCCCATGGGGCCATGTAGAAACTTGTAAAGTCCCCATGGAGTTGTGAAGGTGGTAAAAGGATGCGCCTCCTTTGCTGACAGAGGCTGCCAGTAACCCAGTATCGCGTCCAACATGGTGAAGTATTTAGAGCCAGGGACAACCTCCGTGACGGCGCTGCACGGTGTTGGGGCAGAAAGGGTGGGTCGCAAAACTTACTTGTACACTTGGTGAGGTCCACGGTAAAGTGGACGCCTCCTTTCTGCTTCGGTGCGACCACCATGGGATGAAATCAATCTAAGTAACTCGTCACCTAGTGGCTGGATGATCCCTTGTTGCACCGTGCTGTCTAACATGATTGGTGTCTGCTTGCTAATCCAGGGGAATGACCCGGGGAGTGGGGAGTGCAAAGGGATGCACTTACTCCTGCACATGGACCTTCATGAGCGAGCCACTCATAGTCCACATCTGTGTTCCCTTATGGAACTCCTCTGGTCCACCAAGACGTCCTTCAAATCTTTCAGAATCTAGCGATCCTCCTCTAACTGCTTGGCGCTGGGGACATCAGGGTTGACATCGGCCGGGCATCAGTTATGGGGTGACTTAATCTGCTTTTGGTAGTTAGCAGTGATTATATTGAGGGCCCTGGCGTCATACCAGGAGAGCAAGGCGTCATCTATGTCATGGACTACGTCAACGGTGGTGTCGGTTGACACATTTCCCAAGGTGAGAGAGTTGCCTTGAATGATCCCACAGGGGACAGTTTATTGCTGTTTGCCACGAGTACTTCTTCCTGTGGAGAGGAGAGTTCAGACTCATGGAGACCAAGCTGTTGTAGCTGTCGTGATCCAATGGCTGTAGTTTCTGCGCCAGTGTTGGGCGTGCACAGCATAGCCCCTTGACATGTCCTGACAGATAAAAACACTCCAGTGTTGACTTAGGGCACGAGACAGTTGACTGGGTACCTGTAGACGTCACTCAGCTTCAGAGAAAAAGCACCTTTACCTACCAGCTTGTTGTCAGGGAGTTGCAGCGAAGTGTATAGTTTCTTGTGACACACTTTCATGAAGTTTCCTGTGTTGCCACAAAGTAAGCACTTCAGAAATTGCTTCTCTCGTTCTTCAGGATGTACCGCAGCACCAAAGCCATCACACTGCTGATGGCATTCTACTTGTTTGGTGGTGCACATCGTCAAGTGTTGGCAACACTTCAACATTTTTTGAACAGTCTTTCAGTTGCCTGCCAGGTCCATCTCGGTGTTGTAGGGTGACTCCTCGCTGCAGCACAAGGACAAGGTGTCAAACAGTTCAGGTGGAGGGTTAATGGTTAGAGGTTTCTTCCAAGTTTCCTGATTTCGTATACTGATGTGATGCGAGTCACTAGACGGGCGTCCATGCAGTGTTCATACAGCTGTACATTGTCAGCAAGCTCCCAGAGGGCAATGTAATTATTGTGGTGATGTTATCATAAAAGGCCCACTCCTCATGCTGGTGGCATTCATTGAAGTGCACTCAATGTAAGGTTAGTTACGTTGGCGATTGAGGTAAGCCTTGACGAGCTGGAGGAAGTCATCCATACCCAAATTGGTGTCTTCGGTAACCCCAGAGGCGTGGTCCAGAGTGACTCCCCATCTCAGGTGTGAGACAGGACCTGAGGTATGCTAGTTATGTGCGTTGTTGCTGACTTTCTACTGTAGCAATTCTACGTAATCCAACCAAGCATGACTCTATAACTACTTAAACTTATGGAAAGAGGCGTTAGATGTGAGCTTGTGAGGTGTGGGTAGAGGTGGTAGGCAAGGAGTGCTGTCCATGGCATCAGGACACCAAGATCCAGTGGTGTATGTACTCTGCTTAGTGACTGTGGAATGGGCCAGCACATCACCTGTTGATTCATGTCTTGAAACTGCTGTTGCTGCTGCAGTTGTTGTTCTTGAAATAATCGTTGTTCACTATTAACCTTGGCAGCCAGCTGAGCAGTCAGCTGAAGCTGCTGAAGGAATTGTTCTTGCAACTCTTGGTACACTGTTGTTGGACATCCATCATGGCTGCCAATCTCTCCAGCACTGATGTGCTGGTGACACCTACCTCCCCATTTCCTCTGAACTCACCTGATAACCACTTTCCCCATGGCGACACCTGCCTCCCCATCTCCTCTGAACTTAACTGATGGCTACTTTCCCCATGCTTGCGTGGACTGCCAGGCATGGCAACGTTGTTAGTGGAAACAATGCTTCACTGGCATCAGGAAACAGGCTAATAAAACAGGTCCTGAGCTGAGCAGGGGCAAAGTGTCAACCTGGGACCAGTACAATCACAGTGAGAGACACTTGGGTAGGTCACAACAGACCATAGATGGTCGTTGACACTCAGGGAAGGTGGATGGCACAGACGATTCAGGTTGGCAGTGCGTGGAGATGGGTATCACAGGCAGTTATGGCATCCTATGGTGGCTAACAATATTTTATGTCAGTGTGTCAGTTCTTTTACACCACTCCTTGATCCCACTCATTGCACCATGTAGGAATGATGAAGCAAAGACACCAGTGAAAATGTGACACTGAATTCATTCACACACAAACAAGATACACAAGTAAGATTACTGAGACAGTAGGGAGCATGCTGAGTGCTGGAGAACTTTATCGCTTCTGCCGACAGAGCACATGATGCTCATTCACAACAAAATGAGAGATGAGCATAACACATCATATATTAACATTACATGTAGGGATACACAAGGCATGGTATGATACATAAGGATACATAATATAAACTTCCTCCAACCACGACCTTAGTTCCTTCTTCCACCTTTGACACACTTCAGCTCCCGTGGTTCAATCTGCTGCCACATCCACACCCAGGTGTCTAAAATACCTCACTTCCTCCAGATGGTCCCAATTTATTCTTACTCTCAAACCATTCTGCCTTATTTCCTTGTTACATCTCTGCCTCACTTCTGTTCACATTACCTTAAAAGCTTCTTTCACACACTTCCAAACTCTCACTATTATCTGGAGTTTCTTTCAAGAGTCTGCAATGAAAGCTATGCCATCTGCAAGCAGCAACTGATTCACTTTCCAAGCTCCCATCTTGAGCATAATCTTAACTTGCCCCTCACTCAAGACCTTCATGATATTGATTCCCTCACCATCCTGTCTATGAACAGGTCAAACAGCCACAGTAACAACACATGTTCTTGATACAAATCCACCTTTGCCAGGAGCCAATCACCCAACCCCCTTTCTTTTCACACACATGTCCTCCTCTCCCAGTAAAAACTCCTTTGTATATGTCATAGATTTTTTCCCACACCATATACAGCATTTGTAGCACCCCACAGAAGGTATCTACAGCATTTCTAGCACTATTTTCCCCAATTCATAATCATCACATACAAAGAGGGGCAGAAGCAGGGGGCTAGAAATCTTTCCTTCTTGTGCTACCTCGCTAATGTGGAAAATGGCGAATATGTATGAAATATATATGTATATATATTATTCTTTTATTATCCTTGATTGCCGTTTCCCACGTCAGCGAGGTAGAGCCAGGAAACTGACGAAGAATGGCCCATCCACTCACATATATACACAGATGCCCGTACATGCACATGTACATACATATATATGTCAACATATACACATATACATACACATACATATATACACATGTACATATTCATACTTGCTTGCCTTCATCCATTCCTGGCATTACCCCACCCCACAGGAAACAGCATCGCTATCCCTGC
>JAUTXX010417730.1:0-12913 GCA_032273605.1 Panulirus laevicauda
GAAAGAAGAAAGCTGAGAGTAAATGTGAATAAGAGCAAGGTTATTAGGTTCAGTAGGGTTGAGGGACAAGTTGATTGGGAGGTAAGTTTGACTGGAGAAAAATTGGAGGAAGTGAGGTGTTTTAGATATCAGGGAGTGGACTTAGCAGCAAATGGAACTATGGAAGCAGAAGTGAGCCATAGGGTGGGGAAGGGGGCGAAGGTTCTTGGAGCAATGAAGAGTGTGTGGAAAGAGAGAACCTTATTTGGAGAGCAAAAATGGGTATGTTTGAAGGAATAGTAGTTCCAACAATATTATATGGTTGTGAGGCATGGGCTATATATAAAGATGTACTGAGGAGAGGGGGATGTGTTGGAACCATGTGGACATCACACATCCCTGCCGCAGACCAGCCTTCACTGGGAATCAATCACTCTCCTCTCTTCTTACTTGTATGCATGCCTCACACCCTTGATAAAAAACTTTTCACTGCTTCTAGCAGCTTATCTCCCACACCATATACTCCTTAGACCTTCCACAAAGCATCTCTATCCACCCTATCATATGCCTTCTCCAAATCCATAAATGCCTCATACGAATCCATTTGTTTCTTTAAGTATTTCTCACACTCATTCTTCAAAGCAAATACCTGATCCACACATCCTCTACTTCTGAAACCTCACTGCTTCTTCTCAAACTGATGCTCTGTACATGCCTTCACCCTCTCAATCAATACCCTCTTGTACAATTTCCCAGGAATCCTCAACAAACTTATTTTTCTGTATTTGAACACTCACCTTTATCCCCTTTGCCTTTGTACAGTGGCACTATACATGCATTCCACCAATCCTTAGGCACTTCACCATGATCCATACTTACATTGAATATCCTTACCAACCAATCAGCAACAAAGTCACCCCCTTTCTTTGTAAATTCAACTGCAATAATATCCAACCCCTCTGCCTTGCCATATTTTATCTTCTGTAAGGCTTTCATCACCTCTTCTCTCTTCACCAAACCACTCTTTCTGACTCTCTCACTTTGCACATCACCCTATATCTGTCTGTCTATATCTTTGATGTCTCTTCCAATTGGAACTCCCTCAAAGGAGTGGCTACGGTAATAGAGTCTCCATAACTAGTGAACTTTAGTGCCACTTCTTAGCCTTTAGTGCCTTACCCTTAATAGGCCACTGGCTGAGGGCAACTCTAGCACAATGTTTGCTGAGGCTCCTACCTGATGTTCCTACTGACTCTTGTGTGATGCTCCTTCCAGCTGCTTCTACCGGGTATTGCTACCTAATGCTCCTGCCTAAAAGTTCCTACCTACTACTTCTATCCATGGCTCCTACCAATTTATTAGTTAACATAGATTGGGAAATGGTGTTCAGTAGCCAGGATACAGGGCTTTGCAGTGAGTGCTTTTGTGAAATTTACAGTGAAGGGGTAGGAATGTGTGTACCTCTAGCCTTAAATACAGAAGGACTGGTAAGAAAGAGAAAAGAATGTGAAAATATAAGATGTCATAAAGCAAAGGAGCTAAGAGATGTTCAATAGTGAAGATATAGATGGCATTCCAGCCAGCCAGCACTTGCAAGGCATAAGAAAATAAGGAACGAGTATCCTTGGATAAGAAAGAGCATTGAAACTTTTTGAATACAACATTGTGGACAAGGCAGAAGTCGAAAACTTTTCCATAAATTCATCAGGAGTCACTTTTCAGTTGAAGAGCTGCTAACTGGGCTATGGTATTTAGAGGGTAGAATTGTTGAGGGAAATATAAGGATATGTGAGGAACTGAATAACAGTTCAAAAGTGTTTTGACAGTGGAGACACTGTAACCCCAGTACCAATGAGATGGAATACGGAAGAAGTTTTAGAAAAAATTTAGATATCTAGAAAAGGCCTGTTGGGCGTGTTTGTGGTTGTGGATGGGGGCAACAGTTTTGGTGCTTTGCAACTAGAGAATGGGTATGAGCGAATATGGCCTTTCTTTGTCTGTTCCTGGTACTGTCTCACTAACATGGGGAACAGCGTACAGGGATGAAAGAAAGATTTAGGAAAGACATTAACAGAATGCTTAAAGGTCTTGACCCATACAAGGATCATAGTCATGATGAAATTTTGCCATATGTGCTGACAATATGTGCAGATATGCTAGATAAAGTGCTTGAAATCATATTCAAGATGTCAAAGGTTAAGGAATGGAAAATGGTGAAGGTCATACATATCTATAGGAAAGGAGACCGTGAAGAGGCACAAAAATTCAAACTAGTCTATCTGCCAGATGCCAGATGTGGTATTTAAGGTTCTAGAAAAGATAATTAGAAAGCAAATGGATGATTTTCTACTGAGGAGAAATTACCCAAGTGAGAAACACCATGGTTTTAAGGTTTGGAGGTTATATGTATCAAGCCTTTTAGATTTATATGAGAGTGAGCTTTGTTTTGGTCAAAATGAAAAGCTGGATTGGATTGTTTGATCTGTTCTGTTTGGAAGTCTGATCAAGAAGCTGGATCGCCAGGCAGAAATAAGGGGAAAGCAGTGTTGAGTTGTCAGTGCTTGATTACAATTGATTATTTGTGGAAGAGGAAATTGTTGAAGTAAAGGCGAAAAAGTAGGAAACAGGACAGAACCTTAAGGAACTCTGCTGTTGATAGAAAAAAGGCAGGGGAGCTGATTCATCAACAACCATAGAGATAGAACAGCCAGAGGGGAAGCTAGATATGAGGAAACGAAGTGAGGGAGGGATGCCTAAAGAGGGGAGCTAAGAGGTGGGATCCTGATGCCATGCCCTATCAAAAGCTTTGGATATGTCAAGGGCAACTACATAGGATTACCTAGAATCTTTTTAGGGAAAGATAGTAAAAACTATCACCATCATCAGTGGATCTTGTCTTGCAGAAGCAGTATTGGTGATCAGAGAAAAGACTAAGATGTCTGAGGATATAGGAGTTAAGGAGGAATTCATAGACTTTGGAAATGGTAGATGTCAAAACAGCAGGATGATTGTTTGAGAAGATAGAATGGCCAACTTTCTTCGGGATGGGATGTACCAATGTATGCTTCCAAGTAGAAAAAGTTTTTGTTTTCGTACAAAAGTGAAACAGACAATCATGCTTTTTCAGCACACGGGGATGTATGCCATCAGGACCATTATCCTTGCTTGAGTCCAGAGAGAGGTCTTTTTTGTAGTCTGAAAAGAAGTTTAGGGGAGGGGCATAGAATCAGTTAGAGGAGTATTAGGTAGTGAAGGAATGTTAATAGCCATCCAAGATGGAGTTAGAGGATAAATAGGAACCAATGAGAGTTGGTTTGACTACAGGAGAGACAGTTATGATACCGTCAAAACAGAAAAATGAGGGAATGGTAGTTTGACAGAAGTTATAAGTACTGCCCTTAGCTAAAGACCGGAATACCTATCAATGAATGATGAGGAGAGGTTATTCCTTTTCCTTTGAGTAAAAGAATGCTTTGTGTTACTGATGATATGTGTTTAATGATTACAGGCAGTGTTAAATGCTAAATGGGAGTCAGAGGAAGGAGAGTGTTTCTAAGCCCTATATGCTTGATGCCTTGCCTGAATATCCTCAGAATAGGAATGTCGAACCATGGACTGAAAGAAGAGGTTGTCTAGGAGGAAGAGAGAGAAATGCTGCCATTCCCGCAACAATAACCTCATAAGAGATGGTAATTTACTCAAGGAAAGCCGGAAAAGAATTTTTGTAAGGTTTTCCAGTCAGCTTTGTTGAAGTGCCAATATTTACTTTTAGAAGGGGTTGCTGGAGGTGAAGGTACCATTAGAATAGATACATTTATAAAAGTGTGATCAGATGAACCAATTGAGGGCAAGACTGTGTAGTGACAGCGGGATGGATTAGAGTTGAAAAACAGACCCAGAATATTAGGAGAGTGGTCACAGTGGTCAGATATATGGGGAGGGTGGGAGATGACTTGCTCTAGATCATAGGGAAGGGAGAACATGAGGGCTTCAACCCCTCCACCACTTGTATGGGAGAAATTCAGTCATTCCCTATGGTGAATGCTGAAATCCCTTAAGTAGAGAATCTTGGCTTGTGAGTGAGAGGGTTTCTTAGTCTCGTGGAAGGGATTAGATTGTCGAAGAAATATATAAGATTTGTAGAATTAGGAGAGCAATCGGTGAAATAGGAGAAAAGTGTGGTCGTTGGTGTACAGACCTTGAGCCACTTAACATCAAAGTTTGGGGATTTAAGTTCCTCGAGCCATGAAACCTGTTGGTAGAATCCCATATTACTAGAATAGTTAAAGAAACGAACTGTCTGCTGGCAAATATCAGAAGAATTTTCAGGTATATGGAGAAGGTATTTAGCAAGCTGTTTAGATCCTTCATAAGGTCAAAACTCATAGATGTTTTTACAGTTTGGCCACCACACTGAAAGAAGCTCAATGAAGCAGAGGAGGGCAACAAAGATGGTACCACAATTAAGAGAATTATTTACAGGGAAAAGCTAAGGTTGTAAATTTGCCTATCTTGGGAAAGAGAAGATTGAGAGATGATCTGGTCACAACCTATGAGTTTTTAAAAGTGATATATGATGTGGACAGTGAACAGTTTTTTAAGAGATATAGGGATAGAGCATGCGGTGGAGATAACATGAAATTAGACAAGACTTATAAAAAAGGTGTAAAGAAGCACATGTATAGTATAAGAATGGTGGATGAATGGAATAGACTGACAGAGGACTTGAGTAATGCAGGCAGAATACATAAATTTAAAACACAGAAATCACATAAATGCACTATATAAATACACAAGCCTAAGCCAGGTATCCAGTTTAATGGCCAACCCTGAGAGAAGTTAGAACAGTTGGGTTACTATAGATCAACTGCCACACCCAATATTTGAATCTAAGCAGGTCTTTGTGTGTAATCATATTTAGCAACACTAACCACCATGCATTTAATTTCAACTCATCCTTTCTTTCCTTCTTGTTTTATTCAGACATACATATTGTCACGAACCTGTGCATTCAATATCACGAACCTGCGTGTTCGTAGTGTCTATGATAGAGAATTTGTATGCTTAGGTAAGCCACATGGTGACCTGGGAGGTCCTGAGGGATTCCTTGACCGGTGATCTCACACGTCAAGTCAGGTGGCCAAGATCAGTGGTGCGTCCTGCAACCGACATGCTAATTACTTCTCAGGTCCCATGGTCAAGTGACCCGGGATCAGCTGTGAGGTCATGCCTGGGAAAGTTCGCCCACCCATCCTGGTTGTGTCATCAGGGGTGCAGGGCTGGGCTGTTAGACAGTATGAGGGCCAAACCTTAGGCCTCCTCCAGCCAATCACGTCAGGATGAGGGTGTGATAATCAGTCTTTTGACCAATCAAGGGCATTTGTGGTCATTCCGACCTATCGTAGCCATAGGTGACGGGTCAAGGCGTGGCTAGCTGTTCCTGCCTTGCTGCTCCTCCAAGTAAAAGGTTCAGACGATAGTCTGGGAGCTGATTCCTTCAGCAGTCCCATGCCCAGAAAGGTAATGTAGGCTTTCCTTGTCTCAAACCCTGTAGCCACTGCTGCCCTGGATTGTAAGATGTTAGACTGCCATGTCAAGTCTGAGTGTTACGATGTATCAAAACTTGTCATAGAATTGCCCATCGAATAAGTGTCTTGTATCATGCTTTTATAGTCAACTTGCCATAAAGGAAAGAGATCTCCCGGTCTGAAATCTTACCTGAAATGTAGAATGTGGAATATTGAAGGTTAAGTGCTAACGAAAGTGTTTGTACCCGATTAATGTGCTTGTCATCTTGTATTCTTATTTCTTGTATTATATGTAGATTTAAGCCTGGTGTTTGCTTTAATCCCCTAACGTTAATATAGCGTTATCCAGTGTGCATAATAAATATAAATGACTGACCTTTCCAGAAAGATTCGTAACAAAAATTGGCAACCCTGCCAGGATAGGAATTGTAACGTAACAATTGGCGACGCTGCCAGGATATTTCTAGTGGCGTAACATGGTGTTAAGATCAGGAATTTGATTCAGGGGTTGTGTTGAGATCAAGAGGTGGATTCAGGGGTGGTGTTAAGACCAAGAGGTGGAATCAAAGGTGGTGTTAAGATCAAGCGTTGGATTCAGCGGCCGTGTTATGATTAAGAGTTGGATTTAACGGTGGTGTTACCTTCAAGGGATGGATTCATCGGTGGTTTTAAGATAAAGAGTTGTATTCAGTGGCTGTATTAACTTTAAGAGTTGTATTCAACGGTGGTGTTACGATAAAGAGTTGGATTCAACGGATGTGTTAATATCTAGAGTTGGATTCAGCGGCATTGTTAAAATCAAGCGTTAGATTCGTCGGTGGTATTAAGATCAAGAGTTGGATTCAAGAGTGGTGATAAGACCAAGAGTTGGATTCAGTGATTGTGTCAAGATCAAGACTTTGTTTCAGCGATGGAGTTAAGATCAAGAGCTGGATTCAACGGCTGTGTTAAAATCAAGAGTTGGATTCAACGGTGGTTTTAAGATAAAGAGTTGGATTCTATGGTGGTGGTATGATCAAGAGTTGGATTCAATGGCTCTGTTGAGATCAAGAGTTGGATTCAGTGGCTCTGTTGAGATCAAGAGTTGGATTCAGGTGTGGTGTTAAGATCAAGAGTTGGATTCAATGTTAACAACAAGAGTTTGATTCAAGTGCTGTGCTGTGATCTAGAGTTGGTTTCAACATTGGTGATGAATTCAAAATTTGGATTCAATGGTGGTGTTAAAATCAAGATTTGGATCCAGAGGCTGTGTTAAGATCAAGTGTTGGATGCAATCGTGGTATTAAGATCAAGAGTTGGATTCATCGGTGATGTTCAGATAGAGTTGGTTTCAGCGGTGGTGTTAAGATGAAGAGTTGGATTGGGAATTAGTGATAAAGTCAAGAATTGGATTCACAGCGGTGGTAAGATCAAGAGCTGGAGTTAGCGGTGTTGTATTTAGCGCTGGTGTTAAGATCAAGAGTTGGATTCAACAGTGGTGTTGATATGAAGATTTGGATTCAGCAGCGGTGTTAAGATCAAGAGTTGGAGATAACGGTGGTGTTAAGATGAAAAGTTGGATTCAGCGATACTGTTAAGAAGAGTTGGATTCAGCGGTGGTGTTAAGATAAAGAGTTGGATTCAGCGGCTTTGTGAAGACTAAGAGTTGTATTCAACGGTGGTGTTACGATAAAGAGTTGGATTCATCGGAGGTGTTTAGATCAACCCTTGGTTTCAGCGGTATTGTTAAGATCAGAACTTGGATTAATCGGTGGTGTTAAGATCAAGAGTTGGATTCAACGGTGGTGATAAGACCAAGAGTTGGATTCAATGACTGTGTCAAGATCAAGACTTTGATTCAGCGGTGGTGTTAAGAGCAAGAGTTAAATTCAGCGGGTGTTAAGATCAAGAGTTGGATTCAACGGTGGTGGCAAGATCAAGAGTTGGATTCAGTGGCTCTGTTAAGATTAAGAGTTGGATTCAGCGCAGGTGTTAAGATCAAGAGTTGGGTTCAGGTGTAGTGTTAAGATCAAGAGTTGGATTCAACAGTGGAGTTAACAACAAGAGTTGGATTCAAGTGCTGTGTTATGATTTAGAGTTGGATTCAACGTTGATTTTAAATTCAAGAGATGGATTCAACAGTGGTTTAAAATAAAGATTTGGATCCAGAGGCTGTGTTAAGATCAAGAGTTGTATTCAACGGTCCTGTTAAGATCATGAGTTGGATGCAATGGTGGTATTAAGATCAAGAGTTGGATTCAACGGTGATGTTCAGATAGAGTTGGTTTCAGCGGTGGTGTTAAGATCAAGAGTTGGATTGGAAATTAGTGATAAGGTCAAGAATTGGATTCAGCAATGGTAGTAAGATCAAGAGTTGGATTTAGCGGTGTTATATTTATATGAAGATTTGGATTCAGCGGTGGTGTTAAGATCAAGAATTGGATTCAGGTGTGGTGTCTAGATGAAAAGTTGGATTTAACGGTGGTGTTAAAACTAAAGGTTGGATTCAGTAGCTGTGCTATGTTTAAAAGTTGGATTCAACGGTGGTGTTAAGATGAAGAGTTGATTCAGCTGCTGTGTTAAGATCAAGAGTTATATTCAACGGTGGTAAGATCAAGAATTGGATGCAGCGGTGGTGTTAAGATCAAGAGTTGGATTCAAAGGAGGTGTTAATATTAAGAGTTGGATTCAGCGACTGTGTTAAGATCAAGAGTTGCATTCACCGGTGATGTTGAAGAGTTGGATTCAACGGTGGTGTTAAGATTAAGAGTTTGACTCAGCGGTGGTGTCAAGATCAAAAGATGGATTAAGGTGTCTGGTACAGATCAAGAGTTGGATTCGACGGTGGTGTTAAGATCAAGAGTTGGATTCAGGTGCGATGTTAAGTTCAAGAGTTGGATTCAGCGGTGGTGTAAAGATCAAGATTTAGATTCAGAGGGCTGTGTCATGATCAAGATTTTGATTCAACAGAGGTGCTAAACTCAAGAGATGGATTCAAAAGTGGTGTTAAGATCAAGAGTTGGATTCAATGGTGGTGATAAGATTGAAAATTGTATTTACTGGTGGAGTTAAGATAAAGAGTTGAATTCAGCGGTGGTGTTAAGAACAAGAGTTGGATTCAACGTTGGTGTTAAGATTAAGAGATGGATTCAGCGGCTGTGTTAAGATCATGAGTTGGATTCAACGGTGGTTTTGAGGTCAAGAGTTGGATTCAATGTTGGTGTTAGGATCAAGAGCTTGATTCAGCGGCTGTGTTAAGATCAAGAGTTGGACTCAACGGTGGTGCTAAGAACAAGTGTTGGATTCAACGGTGGTGTTAAGATCATGAGTTAAATTCAACTGTGGTGTTAAGATCAAGAGTTGGATTCAGCGGTTGTGTTAAGATCATGAGTTGGATTCAATGGTAGTTTTGAGGTCAAGAGTTGGATTCAACGTTGGTGTTAGGATCAAGAGCTTGATTCAGCGGCTGTGTTAAGCTCAAGAGTTGGACTCGATGGTGGTGCTAAGAACAAGTGTTGGATTCAACGGTGGTGTCAAGATCATGAGTTATATTCAACTGTGGTGTTAAGATCAAGAGTTGGATTCAGCGGTTGTGTTAAGATTAAGAGTTAGATTCAGCGGGTGTGTTAAAATCAAGAGTTAGATTCAGTGGCTGTGTTAAGAGGAAGTTGGATTCAGCGGTGGTGTTTAGAGCATGAGTTGAACTTAAAGGAGGTGATAAGATCATGAATGGATTCAGAGGTGGTGATAAGATCATGGGTTGGATTCAAGTGTGGTGTTCAGATCAAGAGTTGGATTGATCGCTGGTGTTAAGATCAAGAGTTGGATTTCGCGTCTGTGTTATGACCAAGAGTTGTATTCGACGGTAGTGTTAAAGTCAAGAGATGGATTTAACTGGTGTAAACAGGAAGAGTTGTACTTAGCACTGGTGTTAAGATCAAGAGTTGGATTCAGAGGTGGCGATAAGATCAAGAGTTGGATTAAGCAGTGGTGTTAAAATCAAGAGTTGGATTCAGCGGTGGTTATAAGATCAAGAGTTGATTCAGCGGTGGTAAGATCAAGAGTTGGATTCAGCGGTGGTTTTAAGATCAAAAGTTGGATTTAGATTTGGTGATAAGGTCAAGAATTGGATTCACCAATGGTGTTACGATTAAGAGTTGCATTCAGCGGTGGTTTTAAGTTCAAGAGTTGGATTCAGCGGTGGTGTTAAGACCAAGAGTTGGATTCAGGTGTGGTGTTAAGATCAAGAGTAAGATTCAGCGGTGGCGTTAAGATCAAGACTTGGATTCAAAGGTGGTTTTAAGATCAAAAGTTGGATTTAGAGTTGGTGATAAGATCAAGACTTGGATTCACCAGTGGTGTTACGATTAAGAGTTGGATTCACCGGTAGTGTTTAGATCAAGAGTTGGATTCAACAGTGGTGTTAATGTCAAAAGCTGTATTTGGCGGTGGCGTTAATATCAAGACTTGGATTCACCAGTGGTGTTACGATTAAGAGTTGGATTCAACAGTGGTGTTAAGTTCAAGAGTTGGGTTCAGCAGTGGTTTTAAGATCAAGAGTTGGATTCAGGTGTGGTGTTAAGATCAAGAGTAGAATTCAGCGGTGGTTTTAAGATCAAAAATTGGATTTAGAGTTGGCGATAAGGTCAAGAATTGGATTCATCAGTTGTGTTACGATTAAGAGTTGGACTCACCGGTGGTGTTTAGATCAAGAGTTGGATTCAACAGTGGTGTTAATGTCAAAAATTGTATTTAGCAGTGGCATTGATATCAAGGGTTGGATTCAACGGTGGTGTTAAGATCAAGAGCTCAAGAGTTGGAATCAACAGTGGTGTTAAGATCAAGAGTTGGATTCAGGTGTGTTGTTAAGATCAAGAGTTGGATTCAATGGTGGTGTGAAGATCGAAAGTTGGATTCAGCGGTTGTTATGATCAAGAGTTTGATTTATCGGTGGTGTTAAATTCTAGAGATGGATTCACCAGTGGTGTTAAGTTCAAGAGTTGGATTCAGCGGCTCTGTTATGATCAAGACCTGTATTCAATGGTGGTATTAAGATTAAGAGTTGGCTTTAGCGGCTGTGTTAAGATGAAGAGTTGGATTCAACTGTGGTGGTAAGATCAAGAGTTGGATTCCGTGGTGCTCTTAAGATCAAAAGTTGGATTCAACTGTGGTGTTAAGATGAAAAGTTGGATTAGGTGTGGTGTTAAGATCAAGATTTGGATTCAGCGGTGGCGTTAACAAGAGTGAGATTCAAGTGCTGTGTTATAATCTAGAGTTAGATTCAACGTTGGTGTTAGATTCAAGAGATGGATTTAACGGTGGTGTTAAAATCAAGATTTCGATCCAGAGGCTGTGTTAAGATCAAGAGTTATATTCAACGGTGATGTTAAGATCAAAAGTTGGATGCAGTGGTGGTGTTAAGATCAAGAATTGGATTCAACGGTGTTGTTCAGATCAAGAGTTGGTTTCAATGGTGGTGTTAAGATGAAGAGTTTGATTCAGAGTTGGTGATAAGGTCAAGAATAGGATTCATCTGTGGTGTTAAGATCAAGAGCTGAATTCAGCGTTGTTAAGATCAAGAGTTGAATTGAGCGGTGGTGTTACCGTCAAAAGTTGTATATAGCGGTGGTGTTATGATCAAGAGTTCGATTCAGCGGTGGTGTTAATATGAAGATTTGGATTTAGCGGTGGTTTTAAGATCAAGAGTTGGAGATAACGGTGGTGTTAGAATCAAAAGTTGGATTCAGCGATACTGTTATAAAGAAGAGTTGGATTCAGCGGTGGTGTTAAGATCAAGAGTTGGATTCGGGTGTGGTGTTAAGATGAAGAGTTGGATTCAATGGTAGTGTTAAGATCGAGAGTTGGATTCAGGTGTGGTGCTAAGATCAAGAGTTTGATTCAACGGTGGCATGGATATCAAGAGTTGGATTGAGAGGTTGTTTAATGATCAAGAGTTTAATTCAAAGGTGGTGATAAACATAAGAAGTGGATTCAAGGGTGGTGTTAAGATCAAAAGCTGGATTCAGGTATGGTGTTAAGATCAGGAGTTGGATTCAGCGGTGGTGATGATATCAAGAGTTAGATTCAATCATGGTGTTAAGATCAAGAGCTGGATTCAACAGTGGTAAGATCAAGAGTTGGATTTAACGGTGGTGTTAAGATGAAGATTTGGAGTCAGCGTTGGTGTTAAGATCAAGAGTTGGATTCAGGTGTGGTGTTAAGATCAAGAGTTAGATTCAGCGGCTTTGTTAATATCAAGAGTTGGATTAAACCGTGGTGTTAAGATTAAGAATTGGATTCAGTTGGGGTGTTAATATCAAGAGTTGGATTCAGGTGTGGTGTTAAGATCAAAAGCTGGATTCAACGGTGTTGTTAAGAATAAGAGTTGGATTGAACGGTGGTGTTGAGATCAAATGCTGGATTCAGGTGTGGTTGATACGAAGCTGTGCGTTTGTTATCCCGAACCTACGTGTTCGTTGTGTCTATGATGGGGATTTTTTATGCTTATATATGCCGCATGGTGACCTGGCAGGTCCCAAGGGGTTCCTCGACCGGTCCCACGTGAACGTGTGACCTCACACACCTCGAGTCAGGTGGCCAAGATGAGCGGCGCGTCCCGCAACCGACCTGCTAATTACTACTCAGGTCCCGTGGTCAAGTGAGCCGGGGTCAGCCGTGAGGTCATGCCTGGGAAAGTTCGCCCACCCATCCTGGTTGTGTCGTCAGATATGCAGGGCTGGGACGTTAGACAGTATGAGGGCCGGACCTGAGGCCTCCTCCAGCCAATCACGTCGGGATGAGGGCGTGACAATCAGTCTTTTGACCAATCAAGGGCATTTGTGGTCATTCCAACCTATCGTAGCCATAGGTGACGGGTCATGGCGTTCCTGCCTTGCTGCTCCTCCAGATAAAAGGCTCAGACGATCGTCTGGGAGCCGATTCCTTCAGCAGTCCCGTACCCAGCAAGGCAATGTAGGCTTTCCCTGTCTCGAACCCCGTAGCCATCGCTGCCCTAGATTGTAAGATGTTATACTGTCACGTCAGGTCTAAGTGTAACGATGTATCAAAACTTGTCATAAAATTGCCCAGCGAATAAGTGGCATGTGTCATGCTTTTATAGTCAACTTGTCATAAAGGAAGGAGATCTCCTGGTCTGAAATGTTACCTGGAATGTAGAATGTGGAATAATGAATGTAAAGTTTTAACGAAAGTGTTTGCACCCGATTAATGTGTGTGTCATCTTGTATTCTTATTTATTGTATTATATGTAGCTTTAACCCTGGCGTTTGCTTTAATCACACAGCATTGATACAGCGTTATCCAGTGCGCATAGTAAATATGATTGACGGACTTTCCAGAAAGATTCTTTTAACATAAAAATTGGCGACACTGCCAGGATAGGAATCGTAACGTAAAAATTGGCGACC
>JAUTXX010417841.1:525-12913 GCA_032273605.1 Panulirus laevicauda
CTAGCTTCGTCTCTTCGATGTATACCAACTGACATATATATACATATATGGGTGTGTGTATGGGTGTGTGTGTGTGTGTGTGTGTGACCTATAATGAAACGCATTGTTACTATGAAGAAAATCAAGCAAAATAAGTTTATTGTTTTCGGAGTTCGGCTTCAATAGGCATCCGGGACGTTAACACTAATGACCCAACGCAACATGTTGAATAAACACTTTGATTGGTTTTGCTGAATGGCCAAGATCCAATGTTGAATGAACAAACCCCAAGTAAGAGATGACTATGTTTACACTTGCCTTCCACAATCAACGTGATGGAATTCACAGAGGAAGGTGTTCAAGGTAATAACTATCGCGAGAGTACTTGAATGACAAAATGTCTAGGAAAGTGCAACCCAGTGCTGATGAATTACTACTGTATTTATACCAGCAAAAGGACGTTACGCCTGGGGTACCAGGAATTTCATCAAAATAAGGCAGCAAGACTTTTAAACGTACTTTGACTGGATCACTCACTGCAGAGAGAAACGACACAAGCCAGCAGCAGCGCAGCATCCCCCACTGTGACGTTAACAGTTACGCTGAGGCCACGGGAGACATGGCGGTTTAATGTTTCCAAAAATGTGACAACTTACTCGAGGCGTTGTCACATTATATGCATATCCTGTTCCATCTGCGTCCTTCACAACTATCGTGCATTTGCTCTTGAGATTGAAAACAATTATGATCACAATACAAGCATCAAAATTATCCTACATGCATGGTTGTTATCGTGCGCTTGGCAACCTGCCTCCATGTTTGTGAAATGGATATCGCACACGTTATCCGATTCAATAGGAAGTGAGTGTTTCCTTTATTCATTTTACATTCTCGACGCCCAACCGACTCACATCGAAGTATTTCCTTTATTTCCTTTACATTTACCGCTTCCAGGAACTTACAAATGCTGAATAAAATCGGTCATTTGACATTATCTTTGATGCAGGAACGTTCGACTTTTCCATTCATCAGTTTGTAACAAACTGTTACGTAGACTTCAGTCCAAAATAGCAAAAGTGTAAACTTATCTTAGGTAACTGTGTCGCGTTGCCGTTTCTAATGTTCAGAAAACACATAGAAATAACGGACACAAAGTTTCTTCTTTAAATTCATATTTATAGTAAATTAGCCGTAAAGTTATATAAGCCTGAGCTCTGTTTAGTGAAATATTTGTGTGCGTGATTAAAGCGAGCGACGTCTGCCATTACAGAATATGTTGATATAATAATTTAATCTCGTACCATCACAGTATCGGTATAATATCACTTTAGCACGAGCGAAATCCAATATTCACAGGTAAACACTGGAGAGATTTGTTCCAACATACATGCGTTTACCGATGGTGGAAATATTGTTTCCAAAATGTTGTTGTATGGGTGCGCGAATCATCCCATTCAAATACACCGCCTTTTTAAATATTTCGTTTATTCTAAGATTCCGTCAGTTTCCATATAATACTCAATGCACCGTCTAACTTTATAATAAGTCCGTTTTAACGCACCATAAACTTATATACTATAATTCGCCCATTTTAATATTCCTTCTGTTAACTATCCCGCTCATTATATTACTACACTCATTCATACATTCTTCCTTTTCAGTAGGTCACCCATTTCCGCACACTGCCAATTTCCATACACCGTCGATCCTAATAACAACAATTTTATTATTTCACCTATTTCAGTTGATCGGGAATTTCAGTACACTTCCTCTTTTAACACACTACCCATTTCATCGCCCACTTTCACACTGCCGAATCTAATGCATCGCTTATTTCAATATTCCCCTGTGTTCAATTTCAAAACGACCTATTTCGATACCCCAATCATTCTAATATATATCCTCGATACAGTAGCACTCATTTTAATACAACATCATCCGCATTTAATACAATGCCCATTTTTGCGTAGTTCACTACAATACTCTAACCAAATACACCGCTAACTTCACCACACATTAAATACACCAACCAATTTAATACACCAATCGTTGTAACACGTCACCCATTCACCAACCATTTTAATATCCCAATTATGTATATTGATACACCGCACAGATTTGTACATCGCCCATTTGTAGTACAACACACTAACTCTTTGGCTCCGTCAGTTTTATTACAACGCTCTTCAGTCTATATACATACATAAAGCGCCCATTACTAATACACCGCCCATTATTTATTTTATATATACCAACTATGTGTAATACACCACCTGCTTTTAATAAGCTCATAATTATTTTACGGCTATTTTCAACACACCGTTCATTTCTGTATACCAGTACACAACTCATATTTTTTTTTTATAATCACCCATTCCTAATATAACGCCCCTTTTTAATGCGTCTAGTCTGTTGCCCAATACCAATTTTTCATTCACTGCTAACCTTAATAAATCTTTTATTTTTGATACAATATTTACATTCTAACTAAATGAATACATTAAAGATTTTTGATTCACCGCTCATTTCAGTGAACCACTCAATACATCGCTGATGTTAAAAAGCTTCCCATACATAGTATATCGTCTATTCTGATACACTGTCAATATTTAATACATCAACCAATTTAATGTATCACCCATTATTAACATGCCATTCATCTAAATACAGCGGCAATTTTGTTTTATACACCGCTTGTTTTAAGACAAAGCCCGATTTAATACACCGCTCAATTGGATAATCATCCGTTTCGCTGCTCATTATAATAATCACCTATTTGCATACACTACCTATTTGCATACACTACCTATTTCCAGTACATCGCCCTATTTGTTTTAACGCTCATTCTAATAAACCGCTTGGATATATTTTACCACTCAATGTAATACAGTCAAGAGTTTTCATAACACTACGAATGACTGAAAAAAGAAAGAGACCACTGGATCCTACCGAGGTTGTTTGTGTTGGATGATATATAATAGAAATACTTTCAAACTTTACCTATTATAGACGTGTATAGTAGACCATGGACTTGAAAACATATTTTCTTTCACTTATCTATGGTACTGCTTTCAACCACTGTTCTGGTGAGTTATTCCATATCTTAATAATCCTTTTCGAGAATGAAGATTTTGCCTCAATTCGATATAACAAAACGATTACCCACGATTTTGGATTCGTTCTTGCGAGAGAATTTAGAAAAATGTATACGTCAACATCTGCATAGATTATGGCTGTCAAAGTCTTTACCTGCTCTGAATACCAATACGAAATAACCTTTGTAACCTAAATTATCGAGGCGAAACTCATTTACATCTTCGATTCCGCTGTCATGGGATTAGCTTCAATCTAGGTCAGAATCCCGTGCACAGTTTTTCCTGCTTCACCGCACTGTTTACGCCACTTCTTACGTCCATCTTTTCTGAAGATTGACCGTCATGCACATTTTTTTGTTTATGACCAATCATCTAAGTCGTATCCACCTAAATACAACAATATCTATATCATTTGACTTAACTTTCGCTAATAATCGAGCAGCTTCGTCAGACATGAGCGATTTCGTAGAAAACTCATGCTACGAATCGTTAAGTTCTGATCATCAGAATTACTAGACAATTTACATTCTTGTCTCATATTATGGATTCCGTAAGTTTACCAACTGAGAACGTCAAGCGAGCGGACGATAATTTCCGGGAAGAGAATTATTATCATTGAGTATCGGTGTTACACTGTTAAACTTCCAACCCTCTGAAACTTCCCTGTAGCGAGTGACTTATTGAAAAGACCAATTAAGGGCTTAACTACCTCAATGTTGTCTTGTCTCAAAATTCTTGCTTAAAAACCATTCAGGACCTGCCAGTTTGGTTATTTCATTCCGTTTAATGCTGGCATTATATTTTGTTCCCGTATGTTGTCAATATGCTTCAAAATGTTATTTTCCGGTATTAGTAGAACTGGAACACAAGATGTGTCTTCAGTGGTTATGAATATGCTTCCATTGTCATGAAGAAGTCGCCGTTCTCTGACAGTAACGGACAACTGTATGGGGCGTCTTTTGCTACTTTTTCATCTGTAAACGCCTCATACTTTCGATTGCGTTGACATTTTTTTTTTCTAATGAAATTAATGCAGTTTATATTAACACGTTCATTGTTTTCTGGCTAAGGTCTGGAAAATGATCGTCTGCAACAAACTGGCGCATAACGTTCCCTCCCCGACTGTTAGGAAAACTTTCCCAAGCTACGCCCATACCCTTTTCTTCGACGATATCATCCCAGCTTATCCCATCAAAAGCAATGCGAAAATCGCAACTATAATTTGCGAGTAAAATCTGTTGTTATTTCACGATTGTTTTCCTGATCAAAATTACAAACAAGAATGAATGTTACCCCAAAAGGAATTTACGACCACTCGTACCAAACTTTTCTCCAACCACGACACTCCCATTGAGATTCTCGTTTGTGGCCAGAACTAAGTCTAATATATCCAACTCATGAGTAAGGCTTCTCAGTGTATAGTATTATCGTACAATCATGCATGTTTAGGTTGGGTCCCACCCGGCGATACTGGAAAGCGAGTCTTCAGACTTCGACACTGGTATTAACGTTAAAGTTACGATCGAACCGCGTTCGTTGGAAATTGAATACACCGCACATTTTAATAAATTAACAATTCTAACATAACGCTCATTTCATCAACCATTTCAATACACCGATTATTATAATACATTAACCATATTTAACACATTACTCACCTTGATGCATGAACCATTCTACAACACCGCTTATTTTAATTCATCAACTATCTTCGTGTATGCTCGTTTCAACACATCACCCATCTTAATACAAAATTTAACTCACTATTCACTTAAACCGGCTGTTTTCGATATAGCGTCAGTTTTTCATACGCATCGCTCCTTTTAATACAGCTCCCTTCTAGAAAATCCTAGACGTTCTAATATGCCGCCCACGAGGCATTATATACAGTGAGTGCGCGCACGGTCTTTCAGAAATCACAAACACCTGAAGAAGTCGTTAAGACTGTCGACTGGTGGGTGTAACTTGCCCTTGTCAATTTCACTGGTCCTAACACTCAGGCTTAATACCCAAATATCAAACCAACCTATGTTGTCAATTTCACTACACGTAACTTATTAAAATACCCTCTAATAATTCACTTACTTTTGAAACCCCATATCTGTTGGTATATTATTTGTACCACCCAGTCCAGTGCACCATCCATAGTAATGCACACGTAACCAATTTCAGTAATAGTCGAGTCAGTTATTCATTAAAATATCCAGTCTAACACACGCCGCTCATTGTAATGCAAAACCAGTATCAATACACAATCCGTTTTACAGCATTTCTATACGCGTCCCATGTTAATCAAGGAGAGGAAGGCTTCTGATTCCACTCTCGTTAATGGAGAGGGTGAACGAGGAACTATCCCGTGTATTTTTGTCCATTATGGTAGTTGATGTATTCCAGTCTATATCGAGAACCCATTTATCAACCAGCATCGAAGGGAGGATGAACAGCTGGGTTGGCTGTTGGGTCGATTATCATGCCCGGGATTCGAGAAGGGCCGAGCCCCTTGCTTAAATTTTCCTTAACAGTACTAACCTTAACCCCAGATGAGCAGTACTCCATACTAGGGAGAGAAAAAAAAATTCGTGTAGATATGAAACAGCTCCTCACAAGAAGAACCATTACGGTATCTATACATACAACACCCACAGATTTTGGGAATCAGATCTTTTGAAACTAACAGATGGGTTTTAAGGATAAAAGAAGGTTTTTAAGGATAGAGTGGAGGATCTACCTTCAGCATCCTCCTCCTCCTACACACATCACCCAAGCGATCCACCATTTCATCTGATTCAGGAAATATTAAGCACACCAACTGTGGGACTTTTCAGTGTGTTCCACTGTGGCTGAGCAGTACAACACTATCACCCCTCTCCCCCTCTCATCTTACGTAATACCTTAACTAAAGAAACATTAACACAACTTGGATGGCTATAAACAGCCGTACACAAGCAGGATGGCTTTACACATCCTTACAACTGTCATTCAACTTAGTTCTCAAGAAAAAAAAATCCAGTAGACTTGCGAGCGACTTCACATTTCAGATCACACCGTCGGGGTAAACCTTGCCCTTGTAATCCTCTGATATTTTCTTATATTCAGTTTTCTTGTATTCAGTAATTACCATGAAAATCATGCGTTAAGGCTGACAACGCCATCACGAACCGCTAAATGATATCTTTTATTCAGTAATGATCTTTAAAATCATACGTTATGGCTGACACCGCCGTCACGAGCCGCTTCGCCTCGCACCGGGATGAAAAAAGGGAAAGTGGCCGCCTGGTTTTTTTTTTTTTTTTTTTATTCTTTTACACAAATAAGATGCCTCCCTAACCTACCCTACGTTCCCCTTCGGCCACAGTGGTCGCGTCTGGCGTAACGAAGCAACAAATACAGATTTCTTCCTTCCATTTTTCATCTTTTGTTAAAATATAACAACTTTTCCATACGTAACCAGATCACCGTCTTGCACTTTCTAACCAGAGAAAATAGCCAAAAAGTTGGATTTGTTGTAATTTGTTTTAACCACTGTAAATATCTAAATAATAATAATAATAATAATAATAATAATAATGATAATAATAATAATAATAATAATAATAATAATAATAATAGCAGCATTCAGTTATAGTGGAGGATTTTGATGGCCTGAGCAAAAACAGAGCACGGCAAGTAGGGAAGCAATTAACCTTATCGCAAAACGGAAAGTTCTTCCCCATAAAGTCCTAGCCCCCTACCCCTACATCTGAGATACGCCAGTTGATGGCGAGAAACATTCTGATGATGCTAATGCACTATGCTGGTCCTCTGGGCGTTCTTCTCAGTAATATGTAGACAGCATCAGATGTATGAACGTAGCAAACGATTGGAAATGCTTTCGTGTTTGTCCCTGAGCACTGCTAACGCTATCCCTTCCAGCAACAATCGCTACCGTAGCGTCTCCTTTACTAGATCTTTAGTAACATCTTTTATAACCAAAAATTTCAATATTCAGAATAAAATTCATATTTCGTTAAAACAAGAATTTCCTCACTTTTGTGAAAGCTTATCTTAGGAAAATGATGTCACCTCTATTGTTCTGCAATATCAGAACCAGTTGAGCGCATGACCACAACTTGTGAAGAGTTCGAGCGTGACTATCCGTACGTCGACTTCTACCTGTCTGACAGAAAACTCTCCGTTCATGGGACGTGCACTGAGAGGGTGATTGTGATCTTAGAATTATTTGCAATTCCCAAAGAAGGTGTTACAGATTTTTTTTTTTTTAATGTTGCATCTCGATGTTAACTGGCTTAATTAATGATCCCTGCTGTATACGCTTTAAAGCCAACTGTAAAATTCTCTTCCGCCTTTTGTCTTTCTCGTCTTCGTATAACCTTTCTTGTATTCAGTCAGGTCTGCATACATACACCTGCGGATCCCTGATTAATTTCTACTTTCTTTTCCTTTAGCTTTTTTTCTTTCACCCCAGATGGCCTCGACTGGGGCTTGTTTTACCCTTTGCCATGTCGGTCACTGTACAAAAAAATTAACGTAAAAGTCAAGTTCGACTTTAATGGAGTTGCCATTTACCCAACTTATTTCCCAGATACTGTGGGGATTAGCAGTAGTATGCATCTGTGGTATTAAATATAAGCTGATAATCTCGTAACATCCGATACCACACTGTAAGACGAATAGAATTCATTACTCAATTATATATGAAAGAAGAAATAATCCTGTCCCTCCCCTTGTGGCTACATTTGTCGCAATCGCTTAGTGGCCGCTGAGTGGTAGGGCTGAGGGAGAGGCCTATTCGTGGTTTATGACTGCTTCTACCATAGACAGAGCGAGTTCTCATACAATGTTTAAGTACACATTTAGTGTTAAATGGCAGTATGAGGTACATCAACTGAATTGCATGATTCCCCATAGTGTCCCCACTGTCCACAACATCAAAGGAATAAGGCTTCATTTTCTTCCATTTCTGTTCCTCAAGAATTATATCTATATTTCAGTTTAGTACAACGTCATTCCACATAACCTTTTCTATCATGACTTACCTTCCCCTACGAAATTAAATAATTCGTCAGGTGTACACCGAGCACATCATTACACACAGAATCATTTTTCTTTTCAATCAATCTACACCAAAATACACAGAATGAAGATGACCTTTTCTAGTTATATGTTCATTAATCACATTAGAATTTCCAGCACTTCACAGTAAAAGGTTGTCGCTTCACAGTAGCGCCTCACACATGACTTGCACTTGGACGTAAGCGAGACTGGGTACAAGAAGATCATCTATTCTCAGGTGGGAAGCAACACTCCTTGCCCCACGCACCGCGTCTCTCACACTGCCCCGCTCCGCTACACTGTTGCCACAACCTGATCACTGTACATCTCTGCGACATCAGCTGCTACTTGTTGGTTCCGGAGAAACTTTACATCCTTTGTTATTGAACCTCTTTTTATCACGTACTGCAAAGGTGTATCAAGATGCAAGTTCTTTTTTCATAGCCGGAGACTCAAGTTAACGTGAGTAAGCTAAAAACATGAGATGGCGGTACCTAAGTACAGTGCCAACTAGCAAGGCTTGTCGTTTGCCCACACCAACAAACAGACGCACAAGACAAACATGCCACGCTGATGAAGCGACGTGAAATTGCCACTAAATGACGGCGCCAATATTCTCCAAAATCATGTATTCGCGCAGCATTCTTAAGTGAACCGAAAATACAAAAGATTACCCTGGAGGAATGGATTAGCTTGTGTTATTTACTCGCTAAACATACCTTAAGTACATCAGGATATTCATAAGATAAGAGCCTTACTGGAAAATCTGATACTATGAATAAAAGAAATGAGAAAATATAAAATAAATGAGAAGAATTGTATAAACTAAACGAATGCTCCTGGTAAACCCTGCTCCCCCCGCCCGGCGGAGGTATTCCAAACACTTCGAGAATCGAACCTGCACTTCAGCTTCTGGGTCACACCTGATACCAAGCTGTGCCGGTTGTGCTTTTTCCATTACAGGGAGGAATAAGATCTCTATACAGAGACAGTCTCGTTAAGCAAATGATCTTGAGATGTCGGTATAGAGGGGAGAAAGGAAATAATCGCTGCATCGTTGCTAACACAGCGAGAATAAGCCAATGAATGGTATCATACATTAAGATCCTCCACTCTACATCCTGATCCTGTATTAGACCCAGAACATCCATATTACATTATAATCTTCCATACCATATATTTAGATCCTCCACACAACACTATGATCTTCCATACTACTACACCCACATCCTCCACACTACAGCCTAAACTTCCTCACTACACCCACATCCTCCACACTACAGCCTAAACTTCCTCACTACACCCACATCCTCCAAACTACAGCCTAAACTTCCTCACCTACACCCACATCCTCCGCAGTACACCCGTAGGATTAGTAAGAGGAGCATCAGTGGTGAAGGAATGCTAATGTCATCGAGGTAGAGTTAGAGAAAAAAAAACGTGAATCAAAGACATTTGCTTTATTACCGGGAGAGACAGCTACACTACCGTCAGAACGGAAGAGTGAAGGAAAGCTAGAGCAACAGTTGTTGTTAGAGAAGCCTTTAACATAAGACCGAAAGACTTATCAGTGGATTAGGAAATGTCGCACTTCCTATTGATAAATGAAATGCTTTCTCTCACTAAGTAACGCAATGATTACGGGCAACGATAAATGCTGAATAGGAGTCGGAGGAAGGAGAGTTTTCCCAAACCGATTTGCCTGATCTCTTGTCTGAATGGTCTCAGAATGGAACGGTAGATGAACCTTGGACTGCAACATGAGGTAATGTAGAAGAGAGAGGGGATATGTTCTCCCATTCCCGCATCAATGACCCTAGCTAGGCGTTTGGCGGAGACAGAAGCCTCGCCACACTAGAGATAGTAACTTACCTTAGGAAAGTAGAAAAAAAGAATTTTCTCAAGTCATTCCAGTCAGTTTTATTGAGGTGCCAATATTTACATTTGGAAGGGGCAGGTGGAGGTGAAGGTGCCGTCAAAATAGTTACATTTAGTATATACCAACTGTGGGCGAGATTGTGTTGCTACAGCGCGAAGGATTAGAGGTGAAGAACAGATCCGCAGTGTTAGGAGGATAGTCACAATGATCAGGAGTATGGCTGGGGTGGATGATCATTTGTGCAAGATCACTGAAAAACCTGTGGGCTTCTGTACTCCCACCATCTTCATGGGAGTTCATCCACTCCCCGTGGTATACGTTGAAATCTCCTCGGTAGGGGACCTCGGCCTGTGGGTGAGAGAATGACCCGGCCTCTCTGGCAAAAAAAGAAAAAAAGAAAAAGAAAACATCCAAATTTCTTGTACACCCGTTAGACGTCTCCACGCTGAATCTAAAATTCTCTCTAAGGGACTCAGACGCAAGATCCAACCACAAGAGACTGGGTGTGTGAGGCAATATTATCATAAATTTGATTTACATTTACAAACTGTCAGTTTGAACTGCCAGTCAGTGCACTGGAATATATCTTTAGATTCCGACCGATAGTCAAAGTTCATACAGTTCGTGACGAACGGCGGTGATCGAGGGTGGCCTCTTCCACCCTAGTAACAATACAGGCTTCCTCACCGTCCGCAGCGATCATGTTGCTCCTTACTGACCACCGAGAACCACAGGAAACACTTGATCATGATAACTGAAGTAACTCGTTTATGTGTACGTTCTCTTGAGCGTGTAAGAGAGAGAGAGAGAGAGAGAGAGAGAGAGAGAGAGAGAGAGAGAGAGAGAGAGCCATCGTCTTTCCCACAGGTTCATACGGTAAGGGTGCATGGCACCACCTGCACGTACATGTAGCGATGGATGCGTGTGTGTGTGTGTGTGTGTGTGTGTGTGTGTGTGTGTTGTGGTGGTGGAGATACCGTCGGTCCTTGACAGAAATGACAGCCTCTGTGTGAGTTTGTGTCTACGTCACGGCGGCAACCTTCACCACCACGTACCGCTGGCGTTCGTTTCTTCCGCGTTATGCTTCACCCATGACGTCATGCTTCACTTTATTTTCGTCTCTGTTCCTTTACACTGGCAACGATCGCGGGTACTTGCGGCCGGCCCATGTAGTACCACACCAAGCATGCCACACGTTCCTCAAGCGGTGAGAGAGACCTTCCTTCCTAACTCTCAGGGAGAGACAGACTTTAAGACTCGGTGAGATGAGGATGGTATAGTGTTCCACACTCTGGGTCGGAACGGAACGAAGCAGACCAAGACTCGGCCAGTCCCCGAGCTGCCAACGTTCACACAGTCGTGTTTGGGACGTGGTGGTGGCCTGTCGGGTGCTGCTTGACCCTGCCTGCCGAAGGAGGAACCACACAAGACAAGCTGACTCGAAGGGGAGGTGCTGCTGGGGCAAGATTGGCTGCAGTGGAGCCTCACATCAACACGCCGAGGAGCCAAAACTATCTCTGGTTTCTCAGAAACATTGAAGCATTACGTTGTAAAGAAAAAGAAATAACGAGAATTTAAAGAAGGCTCTGAAAATGTTGAAAACTAGCCTGGAGTTGTTCAGTACCGGGAGACTTGTCAATCACAAAGAGTGCAGAAAATGACAACCATAACATTTGATTGTAAGAAAATGGAGACTGGTATGACACAGGTTCGTAAACTGACGAAACGCAACACATTTAGTGTTAATAATGACGAATCGGAGATGTGCGGAGTGAGAGTTTGAGATTATCCACACAGTCTGGTCTTTTAGGTGTTTCAGGGAGGAGTAACATCGCTTTCCAAGGATACTCCGAACTGTAGAGGGAGAGAGAGAGAGAGAGAGAGAGAGAGAGAGAATTATGTTGTCTCAGGTCTCACGAATCACCACAGTGAAACATGAGGAAGGCGTTCCTCTGCACAAACAAAACACAACAGTAGCCATCCTTCCCACGAGTTAACAAGCAGGTATTGACCTGGTCACGTTCCCACACACCTGGTGTTACTTTCAATATTGTGGCCCTACAGCGAGGCCCTACAGTGTCGACCATGTGGTTAATCCAAATCATGTTATTAATACAGATGTAGAACAGCAGTGGCAGGATCTTCAACAACTTTTTGAAATGAAAATAGATATTCGGGGCAGCGTCAGGTGGGACAGGACGAATGGGGAGGGAGGGGTAGTGGTGTGAAATGAATGGACGAGTGGGGAGGGAGAGGGAGTGGAGTACAGGAGTGGGGTGAGATGGGGGAAATGAGTTTGGACGGAGAGGGAGGGAGTGGGTTTAGAGGGATGAATGAGCGCTGAGGGGGAGGGAGGCGTAGAGATACAGGTGTAACCAGCAGG
>JAUTXX010417950.1:0-12912 GCA_032273605.1 Panulirus laevicauda
CCACACTCTTTTTATTACCACACATCTCTCTTACCCTTACATTACTTACTCGATCAAACCACCTCACACCACATATTTCATTTCATGCATCATAAATTTCCCTGATTGCTATAACTCTTACAGCCTCCTTTTAATCCTTTCAAAGCTTCACTTAACTCCTAGTGCACCAGTGTTTCAATGTCCCCAGGTCTCTGTTCCACTGCATTAGTTCTCATGTAGTGTCTATTAAAAATCCAAAGAAATAGTTCCTGATCCCTCTACCCACCCACTGTTACTGACAGTTTCTGTTCTCCAAGTTACATACATTTCCTTTTGTCTAAGAGTCTTTAGGACATCCAGAAATGAGCCTTCAAATCTTTTTGCTATTCATTTATTCTTCCTTTTTTCCTCTGGTTACATCCTTTCTGAATCTCTTCAACCATTCGAATTCTGTGTTAATGCTCTTTCACTATATCTTTCAATTCCCAATTGCCTCTCCAATGTAGTTACACTTTTCATAGCCTTTTTTATTCCTCTGGTTCTTTATATTTCCTCCAACTGTGATGACTTCTGATCCTGTTTCTTGGTAATTCTAACCAATCTTTTCTATGATTCATCTTTTATTTCTCCATTTGTTTCACTTCTCTGAACAATTTTTATCTAAAAATCATATTAAAAAAATTCTTGCTTACTTTCGGCTGTGTGAGTATATGCTTGATGCAGACTTTCCTTGCCTTGGCCAAGGGATCCCTATTTCCCTGGTTTATGCACTACTTAGGGTTCCCCCAGTTTTAAGAATGACAGTTAGCTTATTGGCACAAAAAGAATACCTACACAGGAAAAAATAAAGTGTTAACTGCCAGTGTTGCCCAACAAAAACAAATATTTTACTTCCCTTTTCTACTCACTGTTACACTTCCAACAGCATTTCTTTAGTAAACTATGTATTGCATGAGGCATGTAGAAAGGTATCTGTATGCAGTATTTCTTCTTGAATGATTGCAGATGTACCTTTCCAGATACCTTCCCTTCAAGTCTTCATTCTTTCATTACTTGCCATTCAACTTCAACTTTTCCATTGCCCTTTCCACTGAACACAGCTTTTTTTCAGCACTTCGTCATTCACAAAGTTATTGCCTTCATGACTACCACTCTTTTTCAAACATAAAAACTTTGCATTACCCTTACTATCCACCTTCACCAACTTTAATCAAAACTACTTTGCATTTAACTATATCATTATCTTTGCTGTTCAATTAATCCTAATCCGAATCATTATCATCCATATAAAATAACTGTACAAGTATGTTATCTGACATAATGATTTAACTATATCCAACACTCACCAATTTTCACTCTTACATATCATTCCATCCTTAAGTTATAACAAATTGCAGCAACTTTATAGAGACCTTGAAGATCACTTACAATTTTTAACCAATTGCATCAGTTATCCTCATGCATGCATTACCTACACTATGGAAATTCTAAGCAGCTTTTTTAAGTTGTCCATGTACAACAATGTGTTAAGACTTCTCAGAGTTTGTTTATCAATTAGAATACATACTTCTCTTAAAAGGATCCTTACAGCATTAACTTCTTTTACTTCAGAACTGTTTTCCTACATTCTTGAACAAATCAAAATAATCTTAACATTCTCTTCCTCCTCTCAATCCTGAAAGGGACCATGTTATAACTTTCACACAGCCAAGTACAACCCAACATACATCTTACCAGTTATACAAGAATTTCTGTATCTACCAGTGTTCCCTTTACAGTCCTGCATTTGTTCCATCACTTGGCACATGACGACTTTGTCATGGATGAATACATTCTTCACCCCTATTGAAATGCTGTGTCCATTTTGCCATTTATCACATCACTCGATACTACATCTATAACTCCTGAGTTTCAATTTCTGGAAAATGTAGCTTCTTACCTACTCTTCAAGATGGACATTCATACGAGCTGGAAAACTCCTCTACATGTTTTATGTTTTGTACCTCTCTTTCAAGGCTGCCAGCCAAGCTTGAGTGGTTGCCAAGGTGGCAGTGTGTGATAATTTTCTCACAGTCAGGTAATCCTTTAACCATGTAAATGAAAGCAAATTCTCATGTATTTTCTAATAAGAAACTGAGCAGGTTTCAGCTAGATTCAAAGGACTACGCAGAAGATGTTCTTAAATTTTTTTGAAGATGATTATTTGTCTTCAGATCACTGGAAGAGTGACTTTATGGACACTGACTCTTCCAGCACTGTAAGTTGACCATGAGGAGGACAGAGAAGGCATTTCTAGCACAAATGGAGGCAGTGCTGCCAGCACTCACCTGACTTTCATAACACTGCAACTGACTGGTAATTTTATAAACTTTTATAGTTTTGCTGTTATGAAAAATCATCAATGAATCACTATATTATAGAAAAAAATTGTGATAACCTGTGCTCAAATTTTTCGTGTAAGTTAAATAAATGATAAAATGTGAGCAGTGGCAATTCACATGACACTCAGGCCTAACTCCTGCACTTTTTAATGTATTGTGCTGGTACATCTACAAAACTTCTACATATCATCAGAGAAACAATAGTGAAAGAACTATAATTCTGAGATTTTTCTATTGTTATATGACTATATTTGATATTGTATAGTTAAACACTTTTTTTTTTTAATTTTCCAAAAGAGGGAACAGAGAAGGGGGCCAGGTGAGGATATTCCCTCAAAAGCCCAGTCCTCTGTTCTTAACGCTACCTCGCTATCGCGGGAAATGGCGAATAGTATGGAATATTTTAGAATATCAAGTGGCACAAGATGATACCACTAATTTGTTTGTTTTTTCAAGACAGAGACTGTCAACCTTAAAATGTTTAAAAGCCTCAAAATAAAAGAGAAATTATACTAAAGGATTTATTAAATTTTAGGCATACATATTTTAAACATGGTTCAAATCCTTCAATTTACAACATGTCTGAAGAAGTTAAAGCTACAAGGTAAAATTCCTTACACCAACTTCCTCACAAGATAGGCAGTAAACTTCAGGCCAAGGAATTGGCAAGTTTGGGAACCGAGATACCAGGATTGCTGATTAATCACTGGTATACACACCACCACAAGCCTGAGGGATAAGATGCCAGAACAACCTCTCTTATGCAAGCCAACTCAGTAGGTCTGGGATGGCTGCACAACCAAGATGCATACCATTAGCACTTTAGAACCATGACAGCTGCACAACTACTGTTATGCTCACCAGCACAAGATAAGGACCATGATGGTTGATCAACCACTGTTATGCAACCCATCAGCATAATTATGAGGGCTTGGTTGGTTGCAAAACCTTTATCATGCTCACCACCATAGGTCTTTAGGACTAGGATGTCTGTGCAACTGCTATTACACTCACCAGCACAAATCTCGAAGCCAGTATGGCTGAAAATCACTGTTATGCTCACCAGCACAAGTCAGAGGACCAGTATAGCTGCATCAGTACTAATATGCACATCAACCATAGTCTAAGGACTGAGATGGCTTAATAACCAATGATATGCAAACCACTCAAATTCTGAGGACCAGGATGTTCTACCAACCAGTTATGCACATCAGTAAAAATCTGAAATGGTCTAAATCACATTTAGGCACATCAGCACATCTGAGAACATGGAAGGTTCATCAACCATTCTCATAGACACTAGCACAATTCTAAAGACCAGGATCATTGAAAACCACTTGTTTCACACATGTATGAAGAAAAGGATGGTTGAACCAGTGCTATGCACCACCACCACAATTCTCTGGCTGCACATCCACTTCTCTACACATCACAGTAAGTCAGAGGACCATGACAGCTGTGCAACCATTGCTATGCTCAGTAAGTGTGATGACCAGGATGGCTGAAAACTTTAATCATGCCAATAAGCACAAGTATAAGGACCAGGATTTCTGTAAAACCACTGCTGTGATCATCAGCACTATGAGGATCAGAATTGCAGAACAACTACTGTTTCCCCACAGGCATATGGGACCAGGGTGCAGGGTGCTTGTATCATCACCATTATGTCGACACAAGTACGACAACCAAGAGGCCTGATCAACCTATTACACATAACGGCTCATGTCTGAGTACCAGGATGGATGAACAACCACAGTCATGTATATGATAAACCTGAGGACCACAGGAACTGAACAACCACTGTTATTCACGCAAACTTAAGTCTGTGGACCTGGACGGCTAAAACACTGTTATGCACACCATGACAAGTCCGAGAGACAAGAGCAGTTGTAATACCACTGTAATCCAGGCCAGCACAAGTCTGAAGACCAAGAAGGATGACCAACCACCATTATGCATACTTTAATATGAGCAATATAAATCTTATTTCAAAATATATGGTGCATTCTAGTGCTGCACATGGCATCTCACTTACGGGATCTGATTTTAAGAGCAAAAGATTTCAGATATCCTTCATCAAGCTAGTGAAAATCCATCTGTCTATGGCAAGATGACGTTTACTGAATTCAGTACCTGATTTCCATGCAAAAACCTCACTCAGCACCTTTGTTAATACATCCTGAAAAATGAGTCCTACTCAGGCTATACTGGATCCCAACTAGGTTTCATTTAGGCTCCACCTTCATACAACCTGGGCTCCATCTAGATACTTAACAAACTTATTCATGTCCCTCAGTCATGTATCCCTAAACTGGTCAAGCCCTCAACCCGAGGCTGTTGTCCTGTGGGTGAGAAATTGTGTAAAAATTATAAAAAAGTGAAATACGGACAGTGTTATAAATAGCTGTCTTTTAGGGTGCATCAATGAGGATCAGAATCCATCTGCCAAATAAAAATTATATACTGTACAAAATAAACAATCTGTGTATCATTTCCAGGATGCTGTCAGCCACCTCAACACACTTGAGTTTAAAAAGTGAGTCCACTTGACCAGATGAGCAATGAGTGACTGCTAAGTAAAGAAGACATGGACACATTCTATGTAATTACCTTCCCCTTCCATCTCACTCAGTGTCAAAAATTATAATTCTTTGAAATTTTCAAAAATTCTTTGCTACTGATCATCAGTCACGCAAATGCAAGTACACAGTTCATTAAAGTCTTAAAACTCATGCAATCATGTGCATAGCCCAGATGAAGTACAGAGTTACAACCTTATATGAAAAGTTAATTCACACATATCCAGAGTTCTAAGGCCATGATTATGAACCAATCTTCATCTGAGCACATGCACTATGTCAGAGTCAAGAACACACCATATTGCTAGCCAAGTTTTTCTAAAGATGAAACCCATACAACCATGAGCCTCATCACCAGAATATATTCTTACATACTTTGCACATGACGTAACGCATTATTTATAAATAACAAATGTGTCTCATATATCACAAGATGGTGATGGATTTGTGAATGACTGCAGTGAGATGAGGAATAGCGATGAATACACCTGATTAGGTTTCACAGCATTTTTCTTCATCCCTAAAGACCACTCTCAGCCAATTTTTCTCTTGCACCAGTGCACAACACATGCTGCCACTATTTTACATACTAGATGATAACTGAAGAGAAAAATGTATGAAGACCTACACAGTTTGGCTTGAAATTGTTTTTGTTCTGCATTTTAAAAATGATGCGAGAAAACCAATATTCTCAGATATTCCTAGTCATATGCAAAACTGTCATTGAAATTAATGTATGTGACATAAATTTCAGAAACAATCTGCTGCACATTCGTGTTCATTTTAAGTTTTAATGAAAATAAACATTTCTGTACTGATGGAACACAAGTAATTGTACAGTCACAGTCTATTTAGCCCTACTTTGGCTACAGTAACCACATTCTTTACTTCTTGTGGTGTACATCTCACATCCACACATGACAGTTTACCACCGAGAGGCATTACCAGCCACACTGATTTGCTAAGGTAATGAATGGTCACCTGGCTTGAACACCACAACACATACAACAAGTCCAGCTATCACCATCCTGCCCTCAAGATGCACTCTTAGGGTTATTCTTAGCTGCAATCCAATCACTTATCTCCTTCTTAAGTGCTTCAGCTGCAAAAGAGAATATTGATATTAAGGCTCTGATAGTTTTTACACATTAATAAGATAAAATATCACCATTGTTACCCTACATTCTGTTTATAATTTCCCATAGGTACAAGGGAAAAATTATACAACCCACATATTCCTTGCATATTGCAGAAGACAACTAAAAGGGTCAAGTCTATCTCTCTATGAAATGGAGTTCACAGGGTGGCAAAGGGCCTAAATGTGTTGAAGAATGTATGGAGAGGTCACTGTCTAGGAGTGCAAAGATGGATATGTCTGTTGGTATATTAGTCCTGATGATGCTGTATGGATGCAAGTCATGGGCCCTAAACACAAAAGTACAGGAGAGGAGGGAAATATTAGAAATGAAATAATTGTGGACAAAATGTGTAGTGAAGACACGTGTTTAAGTAAGGAATGATACTGTGTGTGAGAGAGAGAGAGAGGTGTGGTAGTAAGCAAAGTATGTTTGATGGAGCTGAGCAGGGTGTGGTGAAGTTATCTGGATATATGGTGAGAAAGAGTGAAGACATGTTGACTAAGGGAATACATGCATAAGAAGTGAAATGATCAAGAAGGACAGGAAGAACAAGGGTGAGATGGTAGGATGGAGTGAAAGATGCTCCGAGTTACTGTGGTTTGACCATGCAGGAAGGTGTGAGCAGCGCATAGGATAAAGCGAACTGGAGCAATGTGGTACAAAAGGTGTAATGTACTGTCCATGGGCTGAACCAGGGCACATGAAGTGGTCAGGGGGAACCACAGAAAGGTCTGTGTGGCTTAGCTGTGTATAAAGGGGCTCCAGTTTTGGCACAGTATAAATGACAACTAGAGAATGGATGTAAGGAAAAGAATGCCATTACTTTATCTGTTCCTGATGCTAACTCAATGAAGTGTGAAACAGCAAACAAGGATATGAAAAAAATACCAAAGTGAAGATAATACTCAATGAACTTCCTTATCCTTCATAAAATCCTATCTTTTGCATTAAACCACACCTCTTTGATGTTACTCCCAAGACATCGAATTTTACAATGCAGACCCACAACATCCTTGATTCATGTAAACATTTTGGGTGTCCAAAGGTAATAATGTAATAAGGATAAGCTCTACACTCATCTAGTTTTCTCATAATAAGTCAGGATGCTGCTATGTACCTGCCTCTTAATCTACACCAGTACACACTCCAAACATCCTTTCATAAGCCATGACAAAGGCAATCTGCAGTCTACAATATACAGATGGTTTAAGGCTGAATGCCACAATATCTTCTTGGGGTCTAACAATATTGTAGTTTTATCTGGAAAGTACATACACACTAGCTCCAGACATTCAGATGTTTGCTATTGTGGGGGACCACTACTTTATCAAAATTATGATAATCATGGCAGTTTTTCTATGCAAAATTCTGTCCAATTAAAACACTATTACACAAAGAAATGATTACAACGCATAAGTAAAGTGTATATTAGACCAGTCATAATTCTCTGGCTCTAAATGCACCTTGCTTCAATCATAAAACAGCTTTTTAACTGATTACTATAGAAAAATGTCTCACCAACCTGGCAGAAGTTGTTCTTCTGAGAGAGGTTGCCGGGTGAAAGGATCAGTAGGATCATTAAGAAGATGTCTGACAATTGTAGGTCTGTCCATCACTACACCAGATGGTAGTTCCACAGGATCCTCCATAAGTGTTTGCATCAAGGGGTCTGAAAAGCAAAACAATATATGGATGGCAGTTGTTCCAGGGGTCAACATTCTTAGTTTGGGGACTTTAAAGAAAAGGCAATCTAGCAAGAGGTGAAAGAAATGGTGGGCATGAGATGTCAGAATGAGACTGATGACAGCAATAGATGAATGAAAGAAGTGGAGGACATGAAAGAATGAGGATGTTGAAGGGAATAGGATGGGTAAGAGGAGTGGTACAAATATAATACGGGATGATTTGGGGGCAGAAGGAATTAGGAAAAAATGAGACACTCTCATGAGAGGGGTTTGACGAGGAAGGAAGACAATCAACGATGGGAAGGATATAGGGTGGAAAGAGGAATGTGGATTAGAAGAAAAGAAAAGGTGAGAGATGTAGAAAGAATGAATGGAGTATGTAAAATGGGAGGGGAAAAAGGGAAGAGGCAGGAGTAAGGTGAGTAAGGATGAGAGTGGGAGGAATGAGACAAGAGGTGCAAGAATGGTGGGAGGATGTGCAGTTTTTGTGTGCTTTATTTATGGCACGTGTTAACAGTTTGGTTACGTTGATCTACTGTAGGTGCAGACCAAAAGTTCTATAATGAAAAAGCTATCACACTGAAGTACTTTCTTCATGAATAAATGACATGGAAATCCATGCAAGTTATATCCACAAACAAAACTGATAATGCTCACCCATAAAGTGGTCTGGTGCATCACTATAATCCTCGTCCTTTTTCCGGTTGGCCTGTAGAACATTGTAAGCTTTCTGTCCTATGCTTCGGAACATGGCCACCTCTGGACCACATTTTATAATGGCTCTCTCTAGTTTGGATGCTGCTGTTTCGAATAACTCTCTACTGAATGATCGCTGAGTGGGAAAAACAATAATAATTTTGAGGAACTAGTGATGTGAACTTGAAATGAATTCAAAATACTGCGATACTAGTAACTGAATATAACATGAAAGGGAAAGTGGAATGTCAGAGAAGAAAGGATATTTTCATGGAGGAATATGGAAAAATGAGCATAAGTTATTATTATTATGCAACCCCTGGACTCTTTTTATGGGCTCCTGCATCTTCAAGGCTGCACCACAATCAGTAACAGGGAGGTGATGGACTTGTTTAGTCAGAATTTCCCTGACGACACTTTATTCTTTTTTGTCCAATGACAATGACAAAGCCTTGCTGAAGGTGACTTTTCACTTACATTGTAACCTCAATACAGGGAAGGGTCTGTTTCCACTGGTGGTGTAACCTCATGCAGGGAGGGTCTGATAACACCTATATATGGTATATGAGAAGTTCTCCTTGAAGCAACACACAAAATAGGGGAGATAAACAAATAAACACAGATGGAAAAGCAGGAAGGTAAATAATGTTGATAGATATGCAAGTGGCTAAGAAAAGTAATTAAAATCTCATTCCAAACCAAAAATACTTTTTTTGTGTGTGTGTGATTCTGGGATGCTTTCTCTTCTTTTGTGCTAATAGTATGTCATTCACTCACTTAACTAACCTTAGCACAGCAATGTTTTGGAGCGTACAAAACTTGCACATACACTTATAATGCTGATTTATATTTTTATTTCATTTCATACATATTCGCCATTTCCCGCATTAACGAGGTAGCGTTAAGAACAGAGGACTGAGCTTCAGAGGGAATATCCTCACTTGGCCCCCTTCTCTGTTCCTTCTTTTGGAAAAAAAAAACAATAATCCAAAAAGTATGATAAAAAATTGATTTGAGTGTACTTATCACTCAGAAATTTCCATTCTGGGACAAACATATTTTATTTTTTTACAACTGACTAAGGCAAAGATACAAGATAAGGCAATGCTCATCCATACATAATGACTGAATAAATGTACTATAGTAATTTTACATTCGAAACTGTGACAAGTGTAAGCAGTGCTTCTCTTTCGGGACACAACCAAGGCATATGGTCCTGATAGCATCCATCCCTTAATAGGCCATTGGCAGAGGGCAACTCCAGAGTAATGTTTTCGAGGCTCCTACCTAATGTCCTCCCAACTACTTCTATCTAATGTGTCTACCTGATTTTTCAATTTCCTACTTCTATCAAATGCTTCCAGCTAATGTTCCTACCTACTACTTCTACGAAAGATTATACGTTTGTGGACAGAATGCTAGCACTTCATGTGTGGCTGCAGAAAGAAAAGACAGCTACCAGGATCAAATAAGCACAACTTAACAACCAATGAGATGCTGGCTCACTATACAGCCAGTAATCTCCCTGCTCAGTGGCTGCCTACAATAATGACCATGAAAAATGCATGATGGACAGTAGACTGGTAATGTATGTCAGAGTTGAAGGTAAAATTTCAAAAACAATACAACAAATGAATAATGCATAACATTACTCAATGACCTATTCCATTTGAGAAGAATATTAATGGTTGGTACTCCTGGAATAACTGACGACCATTTATCGTGTAACTGACTGTAAGAGGGTGCAATAAAGGAATACATAAAAGATCCAGAGAAGAATCAAATTATGAGTGAATCAAGTGTAAGTACTTTTGAAATGAGGAAATTTTCAACAACTTTGTCAAACTAAGCATGAGTTAAGGAAAAAGGTAACTTTGTTTTATTATAGCTCTGATTTGGTTACTTAGTTTCTTAATCCATCCCAAATGGAAAGGGATCGAAAATATCAGATAGACATATAGATGGATATAATTATAAAATTTGATAAATGAGGAACATTCAGATCAAGTTTAGAAAAAAAAAAGCTTTTATGTCATATAGCAAAAGCAAATAAAAAGTAACTGCATCTGAAAACTCTAATTTCCATGTTAAAAGTATATGAGGTTTATACAAACTGTCTGCCACTGCTAAATATCTCAAATCAAAACTATTGCTAAAAATGCTGCCAAAATGCCTAGCTAATTCACAAGTAAAGAAACTGCTGTCTGCTTACTCAATGAGGAACAAGAGTATATGCAGGATAAAAATGTGTTTATAAGATGGATAACTACAAATAAACACTTCAACACAAAATATAACTGAAGTTGCTAAAGTGTGAAACATGTATGCATGTGCAACTCAGCCATGAAGTGCATGATACATTGCATTAAATGTAAAAATTAACCAGTTACTGAAGCAAGAAAAATAGGTCACTGTGATCTATATCAAGGGTGATGCTGTTAACCAGAACCATCATAAGTTTCATCACTGGCTCAAACGTTTTCAGGAAAACTAACTTAAACACTAAAATCATTCAAACAGCAAGCATGAAAAACAGGTCACAGTGCCCTACTTCTGGGGAAAAGTGTAGCACTCAAGGAGATGCATCCCCTTACTTAGTTTTATGACTGCCTTATAATGTATACCTGAAAATGAGGTAAAAAATAAAATTTTTGTGTTAGCAAATTTTTCAAGAGGATGCATTCCCTTAACAAGCTTCATGACCCTGTCAAGAACAGCACTTGAGAAAGATTCAAATGCATAAGTTAACCAGCTGTTACAGCATGGAGTATAAATCACAGTGACATACTTTTCGGGTGATGGTGTACTACTTATGGAGATGCATCCCTTCACTGACTTTCATGAGTCTGCCTTGAACAGTGCCTGAGAAACAAACACATAAGTTAACTCAAGTCAGTTATGCCTGAAAAATTTGACAGTGCGGCCTACTTTTGGGATGATGCAAAGCCCTTACGGAGATATACCCCATATCTGTACCAAGTTTTCACAACTCTGCCAAGAACAGAGACTGAGAAATGAAAGTTAATGCAAAACATAACCACATTCATAAACTCGCATGATGCTGAAATCACATAAAGTCACAGAGTCGTACTTGAAGGGGAATGTAGAACAAATGGAGATATATCCTTTTAAAATATTCCTCAACTCTGTGATGAACAGAGCATGAAAAATTAAATTAAGCAAAAGAGATTACCTAAAGAGCTTACAAATGAAAAACAAGTGCCAAGACACAACTTCCTTGGTACTTCCCGAACACTAAAGGAAATGCATCCTCATATCAAATTTGTGTATGCTTGAGAAACAAAGAAATGCAGAATTCACTCCATGTCAATAAGGCATGAAAAGGTCACAAGAAACTATTTCAGGGGTGATGAAAAATTACAAAGGAGATACCTCTCCTTATGGAGTTTCCAAATTCTTCCACAATCAATGGAAGAAACACAAATGCAGAGGTTGACCAAAATGGTTTTAAAATGAAAAAAGGCATTGTGACCTTTACCGTGATGGATAGTGCTCATAAAGAGGCATCCCCTAACAGAATTTTAAGACTGTTATAGAGTGCCTGAGAAGTAATTAACAAAAACATAGCTATAAGATAAAACTATGTAAATGTAATACAAAATGCAAACAACCATGCATGAATCTTTGTACCTATCTGCATATAACCCTCACTAGCGAAGGCATGAAAATACACTAAAGGCCATTTCAGCAAATATACAAAAGCATTAGATATAAAAGGAAATCTTTAAAAACAAGTGAGGTAAAGTAATAACTACAGAATTGAAAATAACCCGCTATGAAAAAGAAGCGGTTTCAAAATGTGTAGCAGATTGCCACATGGTGCTTTAACATGAAAATGTTGAAAAATATGAATGAGAAATATGTGGCAACAAGAACTATTCTTTCTATCATGACAGTGCTTCCATGGATGATTGATTCCTTTCTATCATGGCAGTCCTACCATGGGTGACTGACACCAACCAATCTACTACCCTAGTTTAGTTGAATCCTACGTTAAATATTATCATACTATCAATAACGTATCTTTTATTATCATGTTTTCATATATTAAAATAGTTTAAAAACACAAGACTGAAAATTATACATGCAGTTACCAATGCTAAAGTAAAAGCTATGTCAGAAAAACAGAACCTACATAATTTCTAATTTGTGTGTGATGCAAAAATTTGAATTCCACTACTATGGCTGTAATTGCTTAAACCCTTAACTAGATATTTTGTTTTCAACGTCAGTATCCTATAAATGTCATTTGGCCATCAAAATATGTAATTATGAAAACCTTTTTTATAACTTTTACTACATGAAACATATCATAAAGTTTTCTTATCTGCCATTAAAATTTTTTGGAAATCAGCATTTAATAGTGAAAATAATGGCATTCATAAAAGAAAGTGGAAAATGCAGAAATGTATCTACAGTAGAATAAAATAAC
>JAUTXX010418061.1:0-23339 GCA_032273605.1 Panulirus laevicauda
CCTTTGAGGGAATATCCTCACCTGGCCCCCTTCTCTGTTCCTTCTTTTGGGGGGGGGGGGGATAGCAATCAAATTAAACAGAAAGCTGATGAAAATTATTTTGAAATGAAGCTGCAATATTTCTGTTGCAAAAAAAGTAACCATGTAATCAAAATATCACATACCAGCAAATATCATCTATGGTGTACTATACACAAAAAAGTAGACATACAACGGAATGTGTTTATTCGTGAGGAAGAAATATAACTTAAATTCCTTATGTAATCAAAATGTTCATTTTTCACAATATAGTAAAAATCGTGCATTAATGACCAGTTCTATTATATGTATAGCAACAGAGACTCTAACATAAATCCTCATACAATTACAGAGCAAAATATCTCAATTCCTAGTCTTCTTTTTTACATTCATAACTATTCAACAAAATACTGCATCAATTCAGCATGAATCTTATTTCATGCATGGTATACATCTTCAATCACAATAACCACATAAGGTCTTTGGAGATGAGTCTGAATTACATAAACTTTTAGCATGATACCTCAAATAATTTTGTCTGACGGTGTTTATGTATTTAGAGGTGTTTAAAACAATGGAAAAGCATCGTATCGAGCGATGATCCATAAGGATGAAAGCATAAGTTGAAAACAGACATGCAAGGAAGCAAAACAGAAGGTGCACTGAGAACTCTGTTCAATGAAAAGAACTGGAGCACAAAGTATGCATGCACTGGAACTTGCATGAAGGAGTCCTTGTCTAACAACAACTGGATAAGAAAGCTTAATTTATCAAAGGTCCAATATAGCCACCAAATGTCAAGAAAGATATCTTAAGTAGTACTATTGGATTTATGTTTGAGAACAGTACAAAAAAGATGCAGTGTGAAGAAAGCATTAGAAAGGTGTATCAGATAAAAACCTTTCATGATATCATGGTTATGTAGTATACATGGTTGATGACAGGTTGCAATAGATATACTGCAACTTTGTTGAAAGATCTGACAGCTGTTATGAGTGAGTGGGTTACATGCTGTCGGCATTTCAAATGAGGATATAAAGGGAATTATTTTCTAGAGAAAGTGAGGTTTTGCATGTATGAGTAATGTAAATGAAAATCAATCTCCCAAAAAAATGAGTTTAAAGAGTAAAGTGAAAGATTTAGAGCCACTCTTAACCCTCTGGACACACACTAACAGTATGTCTGAAGGAAATAAGAAGCAGTATATTTCTTACCCATCCTATGTAAACTGAATTACAGGCTAGGATTCCACAACAGAAAACAGATACTGGACACCAACAGCAAAATATATATATGGAGAATATTCTCCTGAGGAAGACAACTGTCAATTCTCTTTCTATTTTTTAATTTGTTTCTTTGGTGCCTGTTTCCTTCAGGAACTCCCTTGGGGGAGTGGCCTCGGCAAGAGTCTTCAAAACTGGTGAAGCCTGGTGCTGCTTCTTAGCCTCAGTGCCTCACTCTAATGCGGTATGTCCAGAAGCTCCTACCTAATGTTTTTAGACTACTTATACCTAATATGTCTACCTAACAGTCCAACACAACTTCTATCTAATGCTCCTGCCTACTATTCTATCTACTGCTCCTACCATTTTGCCAAAACGCAAGGCTAGTGCACAGTGCTCACAGCAGGAAAATCTGGAGTTACAAAGAATGGGTTGACTAAGTTAAATGTTGTCATGTGAAATGTGTGATAAGGAGAGATTGTGTGATTGTGGACATAACATTAAACTTAAATCCTGATTAGCAGCTCATGTTTCATTCACATCTTGCTATGTAAGTTAAGTAATATCAAGAGAATATTACATGCAAAAGTTTATATCCTATCCCTACATCTTTTAAAGACATTTCTGAAATGATGATTATATTGTGTTTTTACTCTACACTTTTGTAAAGCTTTAAGTGCATTTTGCATCAAATTAACCCATTCTAGGATAACCTTCAAGATTAAACTTTCCTGTGGTTTGTATACATCTAACAATAAAATCTACTATTGAGATTTGGCAGAAAAAAAAGATTAGTCGATGAATCTCATAAATAATTTCAATCCCATTCTATCATCCCTCTAGTTTGCATACATTTTGGCATTTTCCTCCACTTTATTGCTGCATATCTCCTATGTCTTTTCCTTTTTATTTCTCCTCTTCACTGCTATGAACATGTTACTTAAATTTAGTGATGCTTACCATCAAGCAAAATTCTTCTACAAAAAATCAAATTTCAATGATTTGGTATATGTATGAAGTTAACGTATATATATTGCACAGCAGTGTAATGGGTATTTCATTCAAGCCATTCTTGGAATGCTACAAGTTTACATTTGCACATCTGCGCTTCATAAGCAAGTTGCTCATTTATTTAAGCCCAAAATCGGAGAAATATTTCATTCTGGTTAAAGAGATGACAAAAGAAGTTTGTTAAATTTGTCAACCAACATGGATGAGCATTTCCTAGGTTTTTCTTTCTTAATGACTGATCCACACCACTTACAAGTGTTTACAGCAGAAACATCTGCAGGATTACACGCAATTCCTCGGAGATATATTTACACGGATACTGCAAGAGTTCATGGAAGAGGTAGTTGGTTATTCAGGTTATGTGGTTGAGAGATGATGAGAGTGGATGAAACGTACTACTCTAAGGTGGTTTGGGCATGTGGAAAGAATGCAAGGTTGGGAGTGTTTAAGGACAGTGTATGATTGAATGGGGTTGCTGTGAGAGAAAGACCACTTGTGACATGTGGAAATAGAGTTGAAGAGTACTGGAGGGAGAAAAACGGGGGAAGAATGTGTGAAAGGGTGCACACAAGGGAGGCATACAAGGACAACAGTAAATGGAGACTTCTGCTGTGGACATCCCCTTGATTGGTGTTCCCAGGGGGAACAGGCATCAGAGATAAAGATGGACAGAGTAGATTATTCTTGTCAACCTCCTTGAAAACATTACCAGAAACTTATCTCTTTGCTGGTTTGAAGATAATGCAGCAAACCGTCAAAAACTTGCCAAATTATTTACCTTTACAGCTGATATGCATGTAAGAGGTTTTTAAAATTTCAAATGAAACCAGACTGGCAAAGGAAAAATTCAGTGGAAATGAATGTCCTCTAAAAGAAATTCTTACACTGCAAAGCAAATTTTCTACATGCAGAAAAGTTACTCCTAAGACTGCTTCCATGTGATGGCATTTAGGATATTGAGGTGAAAAAGTGAACCATGAACACATACCTGGAGATTCAGGAAAATAGCCATAAGATAAAAAGACCTTCACTGCCAAACTCATAACATTAAAGGCCATTGTTAATGGACTTTATATGTAAGTGGTGACACTCTGAACAAAAAGTCACCTTCAACAAAGCTGTATCATCATCAGCTGACACAAAAGAAGAGTGCTGTCATGGACTGTCATGCCCCAAAGGAGCCCATCTTATCCTGATCCTAAATGGAGCACAGCCTAGAAGTTACAAGAGGCCCAAAAAAGACATCCGAGTGTTACTAATACTTTTTTATACTTGATCACCATTTCCTGCAACAGCAAGGTAGCTTCAAGAAAAGACGAACACATGCCTCATTCGTTCACATGTAATCTCTAACTGTCCTGTATAAAGTACTGAAACCTGAGACCCCATTTACAGTCAAGGAGCAGACCATTTTGAGGCTTGCGGCTTCAAATTACTGGGTTTAGCCCAATGATAGGATGTCATTCCCTGTACACCAGCACATTTCAGTTCATTCTATCCCATGCATGTCTCTCACACATTTAAAATATCAACAGAAGAGACAATAAAGGTATACGAAGAATGACTGAGAGCCTAAAATAAAAACTCCATGAAGAATGCATAACACATACTGCTACAGAAAAATGTTTATCTTGAACTACTGGAATGTCATACAGAAGAATAAGTTCAGAGCCCCTACAAACACATATACTACCATTACCTAATAAGAAATTTTATTCAGATTACACTTGATCACCCACAAAGCAACAAATTAGAAAATCTTTTGATAATTCCTTAAAATTTTAACACATAAGATTGATTTCCTTAAAATGAATTCCCAAACTTTTCTCAATCAGGGAAAGACTTTAGGTTCAAAATGACAGAGCGACTGCAATTTTGCTGAAAAAATAACGACAATATAAGGTATTATGTTTAAAGGTTTTCAGAGAATAGTTAGACTAAGAAAAACTTGGGTACATGTGACACACGAATAGTTTTCTGTTAAGAATATTTCCAGTGAGCGCTGATCCAATGGCATTGAGTTATTTTGGGTCTGAATGAGAAAATATGACTGGAGATGTCAATTTCATCTACTTACATCAATCTACTAAAGCATGCACTGTTAAAAAATCAAAAAGTATCTATGTTAATCTGAAAGCCTGTGCTCCTTTAGAATACTGGCCATAAACTGAGTACACATGTGAGTGAACCAAGAGGCTATGTGCACTTATTCTTCTCCACATAAGTAAGAACATAGTTGAAGAAAAAACAAACAAATCGCACCAGAGCCAAAATTATACAATGTCTGTTGTGGGCAAAACGAAGAATAGTAATGAGGACTGCTTTGAGCAATGATAATGATGAAAGCTTGGGTATTGGGGAAAACTATGAGAAGATGGAAATTTGGCAAGTTTTTACCAAACTGGTTATATTTCTTAAAGCAATGTGCTTGTGGCACTTTGCTCTGTCTCTATAAACCAGGCATGAAGAAGTACGGTCCAGCAAGCACCAGTGTGGATCCTCAATTGATTCTGAGAGAAAACTGTTCACAAGAAGAAAAACCTATCCAGCTGTAATTCCACAAATATTTTGTACAAAACTGAAAGCTACATTGAGATCCTGCTTTTAAATAAGAATAGTTAAGAATCTTATGATATTTCTTAAAGACTAATGATAAATTGCATCATGCCATTGACAAAGAATTCCTGACCCTCAAAACAAGTATCTACTTTGATTGGATATAACAGTCAAAATAAACTTGTTAAGAAAGATCATACTGGAAAAACTCTGGTTATACCATGTTGATATTCTAACTTTTTATGAACATTAACTATTTGTAAGCAGAAATAAAATATATAAAAGCCATATATTTACACTATATCAATATATTTTTCTAATTACATACTGTATTTTTCCAGGAAACTCAACATGCTATGGCACAAAACTTTGAGAATAAATTAAACTTTTAATCATACATTTACTCTTTGGTAATTACTGACTTTAAAAAGAATGGTGAATTCTCAAATTTCTGGTCCAAAGGTGAAAGCTATTTTGGTGGACTGAACATGACCATTAAGTGGAGGCAACACAAAACTAAAAATCCATAAATTGGCTTGATAAACAGGATCATGAATACAAACATCAGCAAAACATTGGCTGCTAATTACAGACTTAAAAGGCCTGAATTCAAGTTATACAATGGGGCTGTGTAAAGGTGGTTGTAACAAATACCAATGGAATGGCACAGTAATATATCAATTCTAAAATGTATGAATGATCCCTTTAGATCCTGCAACTCCAAAACATAGTAGGGTGGTATTTACAGAAACCCCTCTGAATACAGTCCTCTATATAAAAAGAAGATGAGATTCACAATGTGAGATGCACATGAACCCTGAGTAGATGGAGTGGATAAAGGATTTCAATGTAGGAACAGAAGTTGATATGTAAAACACTCACAAAAGGTACGTCAGTGCCTGAAACTCTGGGATCATCCGAAAAAATGCTATAACGAACTGTTAGTGGACAGTTGTGAAGACTCAGCTGGAAGGAATGAGTTCTGGCCACCAATGATGTAGTGAACAATCAGTGTATAATGATGGGGATTATGCAAATTTCTAAGACGGCACTTTAACAGATCAGGATATGGAGAAAGAAGATTGGATAGAGAGATAATAACATGAAAAGGAAATTGTGTGGGTAAACATGTAAAGCATTTGCAACTGTCCACCGACACACTCACACACAAAAGATACTTGACACCACACCAAAAAAATGACAAAAAGTGATTAACTGAATTCACAGCCAGCTGAGAAGCCAAAGTCATTCACAAAGGTTTTACTGCCATAACCCTCACACTCTACAATGGAGTTCCCCAAGGGGCAGTTCTTTCTCCAGCTCTTTTAATCTCTTCAGACATGCTCTCTCATTACCTCCAAAAGATCACAAGGTGAAAGTCTTATCATTTGCAGATGACCTAACAATTACATTACAACAAGTTGACAATACTCTAGCAACAACAAACATAAACCACACAATCAGAACACTGGCTCACTCAAAACAGAATGACTGCATCCTCACAGAAATCCATCACCCTCTTAACCCCCGACAGATGTGAATTTAACATGCAACCTCCCATAACCTTGAATGGTCAACCACTTAATTTCAACAGAACCCTAAATATAGTACTTATCTCAAGAAACTCAAATGCAAAATTTATTTCCCACACCACAAACATACAAACATAGGCCTTAAACACTGTAAATGCCCTCAGAACACTCTCTAGCAGTAGTCTTGGATAACACAAATAATCCCTTAGTTTCCTCGAAAAACAATTCATCTGTTCCATACTGAACTGCACATCACCTGCCTGGTCATCCACCTTCTCATAAGCAAACATACCAAAACTGCACACAAATCAAAGGCTCTCAAAACAATCACAGGCTGCATAACACCAAAAACATTGGACACATCCACAACAAAACAAAATCAAGTGCAATAAAGTCTCACCTTACTATGCTCATCAACCAATTCTTTGCAAAAGCACTAAAACCTCCAACCAAAACCATACCACAGCTAGTCACCAACTCCCAAGAAGAAACAATTGAAAAAGTCACTTAAGCCTCAAACTACAGCAACCTATGCTTACAGATTCCCCCTAACCAAACAAACATGACACTGACAAAACACATGCACACAGTAATGATCCACAAGGTACTAAAAAAATAATGCCTCCCCAACCCGGTCTTAAATTCTACTCCACAAGACTACATTCCTCACGCATGTACAGGTTATATGTTTTTGTTGACATTCTGGACATCACCGTCTCAACAACACTACAAACACAGATTCAAAATATGAAGGGACCCATCATGCCCATGACACAACTTACATTCTGAAAACATTGTACTCTTGTTTCTTAGCATTCCAACACTATCTACAAACATGCAACGCTATCAAGCTTCTTGAACTGCAATCTCAACCAGTGACTTTGACCAGCTTCCAGCGCACAGTGGGAGCTCCAAAGAAGGAATTCGTGGGGCAGGCTGGTAAATAAATAAGTGAAATGGATGACTGCTAATGATGACAAGTACATGAAAAGAATGAAAATGGGGTAACATAACAACAACGATGAGGTAAATGGACAGAGTTAAGAGCATATGGATGAAAGGGGTGTTACTATGCCAGTGTACAAAAGCTGTACAAAGACAAATGCCTGAGGCTGTTCTGCATAAGCCACCCTGCTAATAGGAGACAGCAAACTGATTTACATGTTATGAAAGTGCCCTGATGATATCATTCCATTACTCTACTAATAACAGCTCCACACAAGTATCAATGATCCAAATATGTCAAGAAAGAAGGTACATTCCATAAGGCCTTACCTATCCCTACACACCACATATACATATTTACAAAAGAAACCTTGAATTTTTAAAAACAATTAAAAATATTGGCAAAAAGCAGCAATAACATAACTACCATAAAAACATGGAATGTTTTTCTGGGAAATACAAGCACACTGTAATCCAGAATTCAGTATTGCAATGTTGTATTAAAAGGCACTCAATTCACAAGAAGGCACTTCAGGCTGAAATGAAGATTATCTTATTTCTGACTGTGAATGAGATTCATGCATATTCAAATATGTGGTGTGGCAATCCACTCTCAATGCCTGAACACATTACAACACAAAGAAAACAACAAAAAAGACAATATAACTGATGATGATATATTTTCTCCAAAAAGCCTTTTTTAGTAAGTTTTATATATATGTCTATATGTATTTTTTTTTAATAACAATCTGAAGCAAATGAACATCAACTACATTTGTTAATTTGATAATCCAGGACCAAAAATGGCTGCGTTATCCATTTAAACAGAGGTTTCTTGATTGTACTGCTATGGTCTTTGTACTTACATATCTTACATGTAGCAACATACTAGCTGGGACTACCATGAGGTGGATGTGTGGAAGCTTATCGGAGCTGCTACTCATCATCACAGTGTACCACTAATGCCGCTACTCATCACAGAGCACCACTAATGCCGCTACTCATTAAAGAGTAACACTAATACTGCTACTCATTGTCACAGGGTACCAGTAATGCTGTAGTGAAGACTGTTTCCCAGCTGGGCTATATTCCCTCGTGCTGTAGGACATTACCCTTATTAATATAATATTCAACCACCAGTGCAATCTCAACTTGTCTGGACTATTAGTTAATCTACACTACTTTACTGAATATGTAGTGCAAAACTATAAAGAGGGAAACTTTTAGTTACATCTACTGATACTTAGAGAAGTTAAAAGTTGATGAGTCTGGTAAGTAAGGTATACAAAGAAAACATTCTACTTCTACAAGTATACCTCTACTTTGAAAGACATTAAGCCTGTACGAATACCAAAAGAGCACTACCCCTGCACTAACCTATGAAGCCAAATTGTTCAGTTGCATCTACAGCAGAATCAACTTTACAATCATCCTCATTCTGCTCCTCCACTTGTTCCTTGCATTCCTCCTCTTGCTTCCTGACATCCATTTGCATGATTTCTATGAGTCTGGGCTCGACATCTCCGAGCAAAGGCCGCTTACCAGGATCTCCAGCCCAGCACTCCTGCATTAGGTCCCAACAGTTGTTTTCAAATACGGGGAGTCGCTCTGGACGTGCACCTGGAAATTTGTTTCAGAATAACAGGAAACATAACACTACATGCTAGACTTAAACTTGGGGTGAAGTTACACATATTATCTATCAGATTAATGTATGTTAGAAGTAACATATAAATGTACATTTACACACATATGTTCAATTCTGTCACCTAAATTTGCACATTTAGACTTTCTGGTGTATATACTATTACTCTTTGTATCCTACTGACTATGGTGTTGAAGTTCAACAAGATGAAAACAGTAAAGACAACATCTCAACAAAAATTCAAAAATAAGTGAACTTGCCCACTGTATCTCAATTATGAGACATTATAAAAAAAAAAGGGGGGGGGGGGGAGATGTCATGTTGCCGTTAGTATTTCTTCTTTCAAACCATGTTGCTAAATGTTTCCAAGTAATTCTAATGACCTACTCTGACGCTAATTATATTTAAAGACATCACTCCAGTCAGTGAAAAGAAACCACAATCAATGCTTCTCAAGATTCACCACACCTAATGCTGTTCACTTCCATATACCTTTACAGGGACAAATGACAAATTGTATGCCCTGGTTGCCAAACTTGGGATGGAAAAGCAAAGCACACTGTTAGTTATTGGCTTATATTAACTTTCCATTATCTTTTATAGTGCCCTGTTTTCATTCAGATTAGGCAAATCATGGGCATATGTACAGCTCTGTAATTCATTTCAAATATCCTTAGCTGTGTTCATTCACACATAGTATAGCACTAGAATTTTGATAATGTGTCCAATGGCTGTATCTCAATTCTTATTTAATAAACTGCTTGTAACATACTGTATATCAAACTTAATGAAAAATCTATCATTATACAAATAAGCTGGGGAAAACCAAGATGGATGTAAGGTCCTGCTGAGAATAGGGGGCTCTGGTTTCAGTGTATTACACATCACAGCATGAGAATGGATGTGAGTGAATGAGATCCTTCCCTTGTCTGTTACTGGTGCTACCTCACCAACATGGGAAACAGTGAACGAATATGGAAAACAAGAAAAAAATATCCATGAAATTTATCATTAACTAAGACTATGAGATACTGTTATCGTTACAAAGGACAAAAACTAACCTTTCTTAACACAATTCCACAGCTGATCCTTCGACTGGCACTGCTCAAAGATAAGTGGTAGTCTGACATGGCCTGCACAAATGTACCAGAAAAGAATGCCAAATGCATACACATCAACACTGTTGTCATAGTGGCCTGTGAAGAGTTCTGGGGCCATATGGATTGGAGTACCAACAATACTGCCAGACATCATTGCTTCTGGCTTACAAAATCCCAAGTCAGTCAGTTTTGCACGGTTGTTTTTGTCCAGCTGAAAAAAATAAAGAGATAAAGGAGGTCATTCACAATCAGGATATCTATGCTGTAAGTCTTGCGTCAAGTAAAACTTCTCATCCCTAAAATAATCATATCAACTCAGGATATAAATTCAATCAGTACACCCTTCACTCTGCTTGTTATATTCCAAAACCAAAAACTTGCTATGTATGGGGGTGGTGCACACATACATAAATTGAATGATCTACTCCAAATCTAAGACTTGAAGTCAGTCATGGCCAAGTGTGAAGGAGTTCTGCTGGTGTATTTATCTGTAATTTACTATTCGTTATTGATTTAACTATACTGTAAAGTTTTCCCTTATCCCTGGAAACAGAGACAGAATACTACCCATGTATCTCCTTCACATCACACGATTAGAAGGAAGTAATGGGACTGGAAAGTCTTCCTTCCTGTATTAATATCCTCTAAAAGTACGAAAAGAAGAAAAAGCAAAGTAAAGAATCTTCCCCTTAAAGGTTCACTTCTTGATGCAAACTCCCTAAGGTAGGAATGGCAAGCACATATAAAAAAAATTATATCTATATTCATATATTTGTTATACATAATCGCTGTTTCCCGCATCAGCGAGGTAGCGCCAGGAAGCAGACGAAGAATGGCCCATCCACTCATATACACATATATATACAAAGATGTCAATACATGTACATTACATATACATAACAACATGTACATACATAGACATATACATATATATACACATGTACATATTTATACCTACCTGCCTTCATTCATTCCTGTCGCCACCCCACCACACATGAAATAGCACCTGACTACTACATCAATCTAACATACTCATTTTTCCCCTCACTTATCTTTTCACACACTCCTTAATGCACCCATCCTCTGACCTACTTCTTCCCCATGATTCTATCCACTGTTATGTTCACTCTCAGGTATATGAAACACAATACACTGTAAGTAATAGGCATGATTGGGTTTCTACTTGACAAGGCTGGCCGAACATGTTCAAACATTAAGGGAAGCACAGAGGATATTGGTCCTAATTTTTTTTACATAGTAGCAGTTAAAGTGTTCATTAGTAATATCAGCAAACTACCAGGCACCCTCTGTGGCCAAGGTGGAGAAAACTTCAGTGAAAGTATATGAAAAGAACTTACCAATACATTCTTAAGTTTTATATCTCTATGTACAAGACCCTGTGAGTGTAGAAAACGGATTCCTTGAGTCACATCCAGAGAAATCTGTTGAAACATCATAATTTTAAACATATATCCCATCCATAGTGTTAAAGTTTCAACAGCTAGCTACAATTACCTAACAAATAAGCCTTTTGAAGTATGATTTTGCATCAAACAGGGTACAACAGTAAACAATAATAATAAAAAGTGCCAATGTTCTACTAAAGAAAACTTGTATATATTTCAGATTAAATGGCTGGGGAAAGTTCACCCAGTGTAAAGTTCCTCACCTGTAATCTGACTAGCCAGTCGAGACCATGCTTGATTGCAGAGTAGAGGTCACGTGTAAGTCTGTCCATTATAAGGAGAACAGCTGGAGTTTCACCTTGACCATAAGTATGGTCAATTACACTTCCACGTAGAGCAACAATCCTTTCATGTTCCGGAACACTTCTATAAGGCCAAGAGTTAGATAAGCATCAAATTCATATCTATAATCAAGATTTCTGATAACATCGACAACAAGTTGTAGCTACCTTATTGGTGGTAAAGTATTTTCTGCAAACATAAGTTGTCTGAAATAAGCAAGTAGTAGAAACACTGTATATACAAGTGTGATACCAAAGTTCATACCTATATCCTAATGCTTTTCTGCACATTTCGCACAAAGCAATGCATTCAATTTCCTCCTTAATCCTTTTTTAGGTAACCTGACATTTCAGCACCAAGTGTTGAAAACTGTCATTACCAATAAGTTAGGACAAACATGATTATTACAGCTCTTTGCTGGGTTAAAAAACAGTTCTTCCAAAACTGTACTCCCACAAGTAATTAAAGCAAATTCAAAAATATTAAAACTTTAAAATCTTTAGGAACCAAAAGGTCCTTTTTTAAGTGCACTTCAATACCATAAATACTTAAGATTACTCTTACTTTCCAAGCATCAATGAATAAAAACAAGGAAGAAAAAGGAGTAATAGTTACCTGGTATAGTGAAATTCCATTGCTAAATCATTCCAGTGCTTCTCATCAAGTGGAACTAGAGACTTGACTGCACATGGCCGGTAACCACCCCAGACTTCGCACCCATACACCACTCCATACTGGCCCCTTCCAAGCTCTCGGTCCAGTCTTGGCATGCCTAAAATGATGTAAAAATATTTCAGATAAAAGAATATCTAGATGTGTCAGTGTGGATGTAATAGCAGCACTTTATCATGTGTAAAGCATTTCTATTCATTTTATTCAATTCCTCAACATAGTCACATCTTTGAACCTTAAGATTCCAGAATGAGCCATACTAAACAGCAAAATCAGGTTTCATCTAAATCTATTCTCCTTCCATTGGTATGTTTGTTTATTCTTTAACTACTGTCACTATCTACTTCCTCTTGAAAAATCTACTGTCTTTATTCCTTCATCCATATCAATCATACAACTGTACACATTCAGGAAGATCCTTTACTATCATATTAAAAGACAGTTCTAACAATGTGAATTCTAGAAACACACACACAAAAACAACTTTCTACAACCCTGCAAAACACCAAATACCGCTGATGTAAATCTTTTACCATACAGGATCATATCCCTGAGAGAAGTAGATTCCAAAGACAGTCGCGCAAGTTTTGGTGCATCCACTTTTTTAATTCGAGTTTGTTGCCCTTCTGTTCTTTCCAAACGACAAGTTAATTGTGCTTCTAGCTGCTTCAAACTTCCCAAGAAGGATTCATGGCTGTTTTTCAACCTTTCACGGAACTGTAAGAATAATAACATGATAGAAAAAACAAAATAAACATCATGTGTTTTCAGGTGACAATGCCTCGGGTAAAATAAGAACTCACACAAAACGACTGGTGCATATAAGTGACGATATGATGTCTGTAGATGATCCTACAAGTTATCCTATCTATCTATCTATACCTCTGATGCCCATTCCCTACAAGTTATCCTATTCATGTTAAACTTGACTCCTGGGGAAAAATACACAAAACCAAAACTAATGGTAGGTTGAAGAAAATCAGTGGACATGTGTGAACTGGAAAAGAAAATCTGCAGGAACCTCTGCAAACAATGCACTAGAGTTTCCAATTGGAACAAGCATCAGAGATATAGAGAGATAGAAGAAAATCTGTAATGTAAAACAGTGAAAAATAAGCAAATGAAGATCAAATCCTTGACAAAGAGCAATGTGAGAACTTTATTTCTAAAACATAAGGTGTACGTGGGCTTAATGATGTGAGTAAGCATAAGCGACTGAAAATAAATGAGAAACGTAAAGTAATGGTATTTGAAAGGAAACACAGTGAAAGTATAGATTTTGCAAAGACCTACAGAGAAAGAGATGAAAGTGTACTAAACTTTGTTATAGATATGGGGGCAGAAAGACTGGAAGGTGTGACAGAATTTAAGTATCTGAGAGCTATTTTGGGCAAATTTGGTGATGCTGAAGGAAAGAGCAATATGGGGTAGATGAGTCATTGGGTCCCTTGATAAAGCAATGAAGGGCAAAGGAGTAACTATGGAAGTGAAGAAAGGATTAAGGAACAGTGCAGTCCTCCCAACCCTGACCTATGTTGCTAAAACACGGACATGGGATGAGTCACAGAGGTCAAGAATCCACGCTGTAGAAACGAGTTATTTGATGGATGCTTATGGTACGACTAGATGGAAAGAAGAAAATAATGAAGGGGTGTATGAGAGATTTGTTACATTAGATAATGCAAAGGGGATGTATTGTGGAGTGGTAGATTGGGTGAAACTTAATAGTTTGAGCTGGTTTGGGCATTTGGATAGAATGAGAGATGGAGAATTTACAGAAGGAGTGTATAACACTTCAATTAAAGGGGTTGAAATGAGAGGAAGATCACTTGCAACTTAGGGAAATAGAGTGGAAGAGTACTGGAAGGAGAAAAATCGGTTCATATGCATGAAACAGTGTAATTGAAGGAAAAGGACAGGGATAAGTGGAGACTCTTTTGCTTTGGCCACCTTCTTAGTGGAAGTTCCCAGAAGGAACAAGCATCAGAGATATGGATAGATATGTACAAGAAATTTAAACTTGCCAAAGGATAACATTTGACATATGGGAGCCTTGAACCACTTTCCTGTGAGGGAACCATGAACCATGGGCTTATTCTGAAAAAGACAAGTGCTACCTCAAGGAGAGCACATCATGTCTTCAAAGCAAAATTTTCCACAAACTACTATCTATTTCAATGGTGCAAATACTATGTGTATTGCAAATAAATTTCATGGCATACAATAATAATTTAAATCCACCTGAGCACAAATGCTTCTTGTAAGCTTAGTTTCTGACAAGCTCGCAATCATATCTGAGGCAACTTTTCTCTTCCATTCAGCGTCAATGATGGGTGGTGTTCTTCCAGGCATGGCTGCAACTAACTGCTTCATTTTCTCCCACAAAGTACGAAGAACTGATGAGGATGTGGTCACTGACACTTCAACTTGATAGGCAGCATTTACCATCTATGGAGAACAGAGAAAATCCTACAATACACAGTGTAACACCGTACCAAGTAAATAATGTTCTTGAAATGTATTTGCTAAGTAATTACTTGTGCTTTCTATTTGAAAATGAAGAAAAAACAGAAAGGATTTTCACTCACCATACATTATAAGCAAGTACAAAAATTACATGACAGAAGTTAACTATCTATGATCATCAACCTATCAAATTCAATTTCAGAAATACAAATCTCAATATGAATTGTTGGTAATCAAAAGTATAGAAGACAATTTCATTATAATGAATATCCTGAAGAAACATTACACCTACTGCAAGGCTAAAAAATCTGATAAGTTCCCTGCCTAATATCATGACAAAACATATTGTGAACACAGCTGTGAGAACTACTTGAGAAAGTTATTATCAAAAAGAGAAAAGTATGCAGGTACTGATCCTTAATTTGGGATAAAAAAGCGTAAAGAAAAAAGGTGCCTATCTATCTATATCTCTGACACCTGTACCCTTCAGGAACTCCCTCAAGGGGGTGGCCACAGCAACAGTCCCTATGACTGGTGAACTCTAGTGCCACTTTTTAGCCTCTGCCTCGTCTTTAACAAGGCAGAAGGCAACTTAATGGCAGTGTCTTCAGAGGCTTCTACCTAACATTCCTACCTACTGCTTCTACCTAAAGTTCCTAACGTCAGAAACAGGTGTAAGGATTCAAAATGTAGCCATCAGGTCAATTATTCTTTTATGTAAATGCCAAAAGTTCTTGTGCTAAGGCATCAAGAGGAGCATTCCAAGGGGTTGTCTAACATGCTTAAAGGCCATATTCTTAAAAGTATGGACTTTATGATGTAATTCATATAAACTACTGGCAAACTGTTTATGTAAAAAAAAGTCATATCTTCTACAAAATGTAAATTGCATACAGCAATACCTCCTAAGGATTCCATATAATCAAAGCACTGAGCTATTATGAAATAATAACATCTATGTATCTATCTATATCTCTGATGCCTGCTCCTATGGGAACTGTCTCAAAGGGATGGCCACAGATAGTCTCCACAACTAAAGAACTCCCATGCCATTTCTTATCCTTTTGCGCCTCACCCATAGCACGACACTGGCAGAGGGCAAGTCTAGTGCAGTGTTTGCAGAGGCTCCTATCTAATGTTCCTAATAACTACTTCTATCTAATGCTCCTACCTACTGCTCCAACCTAATGTTCCTTCCTAATAATTGTGCCAAAATGTTCCTACCAAATACCATCTACTGCTCCTATCATTTCGCCAAAAAGCAAGGCTAATGTAAAGTACTCACCACAGGAAAATCTAGTTACGAAGAATGGGCTGGGTGAGTTAAATGTTGTCAAGTGTTACATATGACAGGGTGAGATTGTATGTTTGTAGAGAGAATGGTATTAGTCCACATGTTAGTGAGGCAGAAAGAAAAGACAGCTACCTGGGTCAGAGGAGGGCAACTTGATAACCACAGAAGTGCGGGCTTGCTAAGCAGATGTCACTAACCCTCCTGATACCTAGGTGGGTAGCACTGGTCATTAGCTGCCTACCAACTACTGCCTTAATGACTTTCTGTAATAAAAATCACGTTACTTTCTTCATCATGCAGATTCACTTTTTACCTGTTTTAGGGCATCTCCAATATGGGGATTTTCACCACAAGCTCGACAATCCTTTTCTAGACTCTCCAGACATCGTTGTAATGTCCCCAAATAGGATTCTCGCATAACATCTACACGATCAACTAACTGACGACCAACTTCGCTATTGAGGGTTCCTATAACGAGCTCCTGTATCTCTCCTGTGCACTGCCGAACCTCTCTTCCACATACCACCTCACTTGATGGTAAGGTCTCAACATCTGTTAATTGTAGAAAAAAGATCATGATAATTCCTACAATAAGGGTAACTGATTCATTTGTATCCGACCTGAATTCTGAGTCAATTATGTCATCTAAACCTCAAACAACAAAACACATCATATGAGATACAATTCTTATGCCAGTGTTTTGAATCGTGCCACAGGCAAACTTAAACACTATCATAAAAAAAAGGTAAATAAGGATTTACAATTTCACTTTTTATCCTTCTCCATGCATATAATTTTCATCTTTATATAAACAAAATGTATTTCTGGAGATAGGGGAGAAAGAAAGCTTCCCACATATTCCCAGTGCATCGCAGAAGGCAACTAAATGGAGTGGGACAGGGGCTGGCAATCCTCTCCTCCAGTTTTTTACTTTTCCAAAAGAAGGAACAGCGAAGGGGGCCAAATGACGATTTTTTCCTCTAATGTTCAGTCCTCTGTTCTTAATGATACCTCATTAACATGGGAAATGGGGAATATGTATGAAAAAAAGGGTCTCCTCACCAATTCTTAGACAGTGCCAAATAATGCTTTCATAAAATCAAGCACTACACAATAAAGCAAAACAAATGGTTAATAACTGATTTGTATTTCTGTGGTGGCCAAGTTTTTCTCGTAACTGTGGGTCATGCAGAGCCTTATGTACTCATCATGTGTTTGGTGCTCTCATTTCTCTTCACTTAGTTTAATTCATGTAGTCATTTTCTGCCTATCAACTTTCTCTGCATGTACGACTTTCTGGTACATTATTTTTCCTTCAACAAACACTTTTTCATAATTAATTTTTCCCTGATTTCTTTATCCTATTTCTTACTTCATCATCTATCTATTAACCAAATAAATAATCTTTCTCTTTTTTTTTGGAGGGGTGGAACCAGTAGCAACATTCCATAATTACAAATATACTTCACAAAAGTATGTTTGTACAGCTGCTATCAATCTTAACTATACCTTTAAATTCATAAGCTGCAGCTTTATCTAGCAGGTCATCCTTCATTTTTGCAACTGTGTCAATTATCAAGTTACGGATTTCATCCTGTTTACTTGATGCAATTGCCATTAGACTTTCATAAAGCTCAGCCTCTTTTTCCCGAGCATAACTTATTCTTCTTGGTGTGATCTGGATTTCCCGGGCCATGTCAAACGCATACAGGATGAATTTTCTCATGCATCGAATGTGACCCTGCAAGAAAGATTGTAAAAATAATTTCTATTTGTCAGAAAAAGAACAGAAGCAAAAACAGTGTCTTGTAAAAAACAAAAATGGTTAGAATGAGGTGTAAAACTAGATAAGAATCAACATATTAGGCATACCAAAGGTGTAGGGGAAAATGTTATTATAAAGGTGGAGAAAATAACACAAAGGAAGGTAGGCATAGAGTAGAAGAATTTCATAAAAAGGGTGATAAAGTGCATTGGATTGGTTTATGGGAGGTCCTGAAAATCTATGGTTTAGAAATGCGGTTCCCTGACCAATCAGAATAGATCTACAAAAATCAGTAAAGTAGGAGTGAAAGTGGATGATACATTAAGGATAAGACATGAGAAATGCATGAGAGTTAGACATCTTGGTTTTTCAGTGTATATATATATGGAAGGGGAAAAGAGAGATGAAAGCAAGAATAGGAAGAGAAGAAACAAAGATTGGGCTGGACAGAAGGACCTAATAATTGGTGAATACCTTACCTGAGGAAGTTTCAGCAATGGTAGCGGAGACTAAAGAGACAGCACAGGTGGTAAATGACTTTCACACAGTGTGCACAAGTAGGTTGAAGATAAATGCCAAAAAAATAAAAATAAGGAAATGGTCTTTGAAAGGAAGGAGAGTGAAGTTGCAGACCTTGCAATGCCATACAACGTAAATGTCTCATGTGGAAGTGCAAGATTAGATTGAATGTTGAACAACTGTTAGAAGTTAGAAAATCAGAATCAGTAGGACTGGTACTGTGTAATCTCTGTACAAAGGAAGGAGAAATAAATGAGAAGCTTATCCAAGAAGTAGGTGCCTGGCTCCTTGAAGAGAATTATAAAACAAAAAATACACACTCAATCTTTAAAAAACGAGTGAAGGACAGCATAGTTCTATCAACTCGAACCTATGAGTGTGAAAATTGTGAAAAGAATGGAGCTGATATGTTTTTGATTCATGCTGCTAAAATCAACTATTTAAGGAATGCTGACGGTTTTATCAGTTCAATGAGTTAAGAAATAAACCTCAAAAATGGTTTCCTTACATTGGATAGGATATGAAACATGATGGAGGGAAGCAGAAGGAAGTAGTGTGGGGAAGATAGTCATCATCCTGGGAGTGAAAAAAGTGGGAATGAAAGTGGATGATGACCAAATAAGCAACAACTTGGATGGGGCATATTAGGGAGATGAATTTGAATAAGCCAACCAGGAGGCTTTTCTGCCATGACCAATACTGTAGAAGGGAGATTCCAGGGAGAACAAAGCATAAGACAAACAAATATCAGCAGGCTAATTGGGATTAGAAAATGTTTTCACCTAGAGGAAAAAAAACTACATTATCTAAACAACCAGATGATTCCTAATTTATATCATGTTTCATGTGATGCTACAAATTCCATAAAGTCCTGCATATCAATTTCAACTTCTGGTGATAAACTAGATATAAGGTAGTTTTCTATTCTAAGGTAAATGAAGAAACTTTAGTTACACTTTGCCTGTTCACTTGGTGAGACATTCTACCATACCTGATTGAGTAGAGTAGATGCATGGATGAGATGGGCTTGTAAGATCAGTCTCACGTATGGAACAACATTACCAAAAGAATCAAGGCTGTCTACAAGTTCACTGTCCACGCGGTAGCACTGTTCTAATAGCCGCCATCGGAATTTTTTGGGCGATGGTGTCCTGGTTAAGAAGCCTTCATAAAAAAGAAAAAATATAAATTAGCATATAACTAAATTATACCAATACACACACACACTTCAATGGGGTAGTGACACGAAAAGACAAAAAAAGGCAACGTCCTTTCACACGCAGTCTCTAGCTATCATGTGTAATGCACCGAAACCACACATCCAGGCTCCACAGACCTTCCCATGGTTTACCCAATGTTTCATATGCCGTGAATAGGGTCCAGTGACAGCACATCGACCACAGTATAACACACTGTTTCAATTCACTCTATTCTGAGCACACCTTTCACCCTCCCGTAAATTCAGAACCCCGAGCATTTAAAATATTTTTTGCTCTATCCTTCTGTCTCCAAAGTGGTCTCTCCCTTCTCCTTGTCCCTCCACTTCAGACAAATATATCCTCTTTGTCAACCTCTCCATGTTCATTTTCTCCATATGTCGAAACTTTTTTCAGCAAACACTTTTCAATTCTTTCAACCATCCTCTTATTACCATTCATCCACCACTCTTGTACCATAAAACTACTTTTTTCCTTCTTGCTTAATTTCATGTTATGTACAGAACACTGGGAAAGAATCATTACACTTTCGGTGACATACTTAATGACACAACAAACGAAAGAAACTGAACAAAGGTCATGACTATTTTGTCACGTTGGTATCCCTGTGTATGCCTTGTAGGAAAAGTGTGGATCTGGTAGTGATGCACACATCCTTGTATGTTTATATGTGTAACAGGTAATAAATATGGTGTCATTGTGATCGTAATTCATAATAAATCACATAAATGGTATATGGTATTCATGTCATCTCGTAATGCAAAATCATGCACGTGGCAGTGGCCAACACATGCTAGTTTGAAAGGCTGCCTTTTTTTTCTTTTCATTTTTTTCTTTTTTTGTCAGGTTATACAATCTTAAGGGAAACAGACACATTATTTGATTATATGTTTTTAGCTTGCCTCAATAATAGATGTTAGAGGACACCTGGAACTTCAATAAATGACCAAGGACACCTGAGTGACTTGTCAAAAGCAATAAAAAGAGGAAATGAACAGATAAACTGGCAATGCTGATGCCTGTGGGTTGGCAGTGAGTGCATCATAAAAGACAGATCTCCTGTATATTGAACTCACATCATATAAGACAGATCTCCTGCATATTGACACCATACAATGCCAGTCATAAATTATAAACAAGTCTCATAAATAATGATTCACTTGAGACATGACTTACGTCTAGGACAGAAAAACCAGAAATGTTCAGATACTATTTGTTCGATAATATCTGGTGTAGAAACCCCCTTTGTTGAGCATGTAGTTGAGTCCATGTGGCATGGAAGCCACCAATGAATATGTTGTATCTGTCTGAGCTACGTAGGTTTTCCCACACCAGCAGAGCAGCAGTGACAATCTTGTCAATGAAATGAGCAATGCAGGTGTTCCGCATTACCTTCGTCAGGACTGCCCAGACATGTTCTATGGGATTAAGGTCAAGGGATTTAGGAGAATGTGGCAGTAGAGTTATACATAGGTGTTGCCAAAACCATTCCTGAACGACCCAACTAATACGTACTGGATTGCTGTCCTGAAGTAGAGAGGTTGTGGCTCAGGGATCATTAGAGCAGTCACAGTGGGGAGCAGCACCTCCAAAATTTCTATCCATTGTACCCAGCTGTAACGATACTTTCCCGGCTGAGGCACCTCGGAAACAGGTTTACCAACCATTCAAATATGACCACACCCATAGTGCTCACTCTGATATCCACTGTACCCAGCTGTAATGATACTTTCCTGGCTGATTGTACTTCGGTTATCCTACCCCTGCATCTCTCAACGATGTCCACATCGTCAAAATATTTTAAAAACTTAAAGGTTGTAATCAAATCATCCCTCACTCTTCTCTCTTCCAAGGTCAGCAAATTTAAAGCCTGTTGCCTTTCCCTGTACGTTAACTCTTAATTCTGCTACCAACTTTGCTGACCTCCTCTGGACCTTCTCTATTAGCTCTATGTGCTTCTTTAGGTAAGATGACCAAACCTGAGAAGCATACTTTAATTCTGACTCATGTATGACATGAACAGCTTGCTACATATCTCCTCATCCACATCCTTAAAAGCTATTCTGATGCTAACCAGAAGACAGTTTATCTCCTTTAATGCTCTCCTTGTAGTGACAGGTTAGGGATGATGCTGAGTCCTAAGTCCTTCTCACGCACAGAATCTTTAGGTTCATTTCCCGTCAAATAATAATCACATTAAGGCCTTCTTTATCTTTGTCCCATCCTCATTATCTAACATTTGCTTAGGTTGAATTTCATCACTCCTGTATCAGACCAACTTTGGAGTCTGTTTAGGTCCCCTTGTAAACTGATGCAACCTTCTTCACTTAAATCATGATTTTTGCATCATCTCAAAAGATATTAAGGTAGGAACCCATACCTTCAGGCAAGTCAGTCACATAAATCAAGAGGAGTAACAATCCCAAAACAGAACCTTGGGCCACTCCACATGAGACCTCCACCCATTTGGAGAAAGCTCCTCTAACATGCATCCTGTGATCCCTTCCATAATTTTCTACCCATCAGAGGTGTCTCCTACTTATTCCTGCCTTGAATTCCAGCTTCTTGATTAGCCTTCCACATGGTTCTATAGCCCATACCTTGTTTCCACATAACAATGATGCCCATTTTTGCTCTCCTAGATAATGACTTCTCTTTCCATATATTCCTTAATGCTCCATGAAACTTTGCCCCTTCACCCACTCTACAACTTGCTTACACTTTCATGGTTCCATTTGCTGCCATGCCCAGTAGGTATCTAAAACACATCACTTCCTCCAATCTTTTTCCATTCAAACTCATATCCCAACTAACCTGTCCTTCTGCATATATACTTACAAAAAATCAAATCTACACAATTACTAAAGAGGATTCAATATCCTTTTAAACGGTGGGCACTGTCCAGAAATTCCATTACGGAGAACACAAAAAAATAAATAAATCCTTTATAAAATGAAGAATTAGCATTAAAAAAAACAGAAAATAACAATGTTGGTTTAGTCTAGAGCTCAGTATGCATCCACAGGGAGTATGAATAACATGTTTAACAACTCCTGATATGAGGAAGACCTAAACATGATGTTTCTTTCTTTTAGCTTGTTTTCCTAATGTGCTCTTACCTGCTATACAAACAAAGTATTAGTAGTAAATAACATGAAAAAATTTGGAAATATTACATCTTCTGCAATAAAATTCAGGATGAATGAGGCTGGATAACAAATATGGGGAGGATACTGATGGATTTGATTATTTCCTTAAGCTGAAAACTTTACTCTTACTTCATATTTCATACACAAGCACAGCAGTGACGGTAAAAAAAAAAAAAAAACCAGGGGATGCTATTTCCTGTGTGGCGGGGAAGCAACAGGAATGGATGAAGGCAAGCCAGTATGAATATGTGCATGTGTATATATGTATATGTCTGTGCAATGAAGAGGTAGTAAAAGCTTTGCAGAAGATGAAAGCCGGCAAGGCAGCAGATTTGGATGGTATTGCAGTGAAATTTATCAAAAAAGGGGTAACTGTATTGTTGACTGGTTAATAAGGTTATCTAATGTATGTATGACTCATGGTGAGGTGCCTGAGAATTGGCGGAATGCTTGCATAGTGCCATTGTACAAAGGCAAAG
>JAUTXX010418062.1:0-12912 GCA_032273605.1 Panulirus laevicauda
AACTCTATCATATGCCTTCTCCAGATCCATAAATGCTACATACAAATCCATTTGCTTTTCTAAGTATTTCTCACACATATTCTTCAAAGCAAACACCTGATCCACACATCCTCTACCACTTCTGAAACCACACTGCTCCTCCCCAATTTGGTGCACTGTACATGCCTTCATCCTCCCAATCAATATGCTGCCATACAATTTCCAAGGAATACTGAACAAACTTATGCCTCTGTAGCCTGAACACTCACCTTTATCCCCTTTGCCTTTGTACAATGGCACTATGCACACATTCCACCAATCCTCAGGCACTTCATCATGATCCATACATACAATGAATATCCTTACCAACCAGTCAACAACACAGGTTCAAAATATTCAATTTCTTATTCTTATGTTGGCTGTGACGGCACGGGCAGCTGAGGCCTTAATCAATGCCATCCCATTAACACTATATACCCATTTCATTGACCAACCCCTAGGGGTGGATGAACAGCTGGGTTGACTTTGGAGCGATTGCCGTAACCAGGATTTGAACCTATGCGCTCAACCCTAGGCAGCCCGTGAATGCAGCATGAACAGGAAAACTAACCACTACACCACGGGAGTCCATTTATGTACACAAAGTAAGCACTAATTCATTGAATGCATACAGAGACATGAATATCTACTGAAAACAGTGCATAGGCCATGAATGCTCACAAGTGAGAGATCCCTTGCCTACCATGGTATTTTCATAAAACTATGGCAGAAAGTTTTAAGGATCCAGCAAAGTGGTAGTGTGAATATGCACACAGCAATGCATGAGTGAGATAATTGCATCACCCAAGTATCATCATCTCAGCTCTGGCTAAGTGGTTCTATTGTTTTGTGACTCTTGCTAAGTGAGGAATTCAATTAGTGATCTCGATGCATCACAAACTTTCAATTCAATCTATTTGTCGATTTATGCCCTTAAATATGGCCTCTAGCATACAGCTCATGATGCAACACATGCTATCCCAAGGAAGGTAAGAAAAGTCATATCTTTAGAGCAAAAGTAGACTTATCTTATAGCCTTGCACGTGGTAAAAGTGCAGCATCTGCTATTAGGCATTTTGGCATTGGTGAGTCAACAATACAAGCTATAAAGAAAACTGAACCAGCCAGCATAGCTTGACAGCTGCTTTGTAGGAGTAATGATGTCAAGTGGAGAGCATCAGGGGTGATGTCCTACATTCTATATAGGATTATATCTTTATTCCTTTTCTGTACAGTCTTGTACAACTTTTCTATGCACTCTTGTAAAACAAACTTTCTGTAAGGTTAGGATCTCATCAATCATGGCTTTGCCAACACCTAGGTTTTCAATTATCATAACCCCCATAGTTGACATGGGACTTCTATACAAAGAGCAATAAGGCTAAATCATATGGATCCAATATCTATATATTATGGGAAATAAATACTGAGTAGACCCTAACCCTAAAAGTCTATATATCATAATCAGAGGAGAAGAGGGATGCAAAATTGTGAGAATGACAGAGATTCAAGATGTGAGGGACTGAGTATATAAAAAGGTCTTGGAAGTTAGAAAATATGTAATCTTGTGATTAATATTCTTAAAACTGTTATTGTATGTAAATACAAGAGTATATTAAGGCTGAATGTGAGTGACTGCACAAGGTATTCCATGTTTGTGAAAGTGCATGAAGACGTGATTAAATGTTTTCCTTATTTCACTGAGTGTAGATTACATTCTATATATATATATAAAAATGGGGGGTGCCTGAATCACGTTAACTGCCAATGCTAAATACATAAAATAAAATACTGTACTTGGACCACTACAGGAAATTCTGTTTATGATATCCCATCACAAGACATGAAATTAGGGGAGAAATATGTCAGTGCCCAAACTGTCTGTGGCCTGGTTGAACTACTGTTTAGTCAACAGCTTGATAAATCAAACCCTGGATAGCTTGAAGAATCATGAAACTAAGCTTTGTTATCTCCATCAGATTTAATTTACAACATTCCAGGACTAAGGAATTAGATCATGAAATATGAAAACTCCTCAAAGCTAATTTTCTAGACTAACGAAATATCTAACCAAGCCTTAGGGAAGAGGCACCAAGTGTATAAAATCTGATCAATAGGTGTATCACTGAATGAAGAATTTAGACCTCCCATCTTCCTCTACTTATGAAACCTGAGCATTTCTTACATGTTCATCTGTCCCGTCGGCACAATCTTCTTCCCCATCACATCTCCAAGATTTCTCTATGCAATCCCCATCTCCGCACAGCATCTAAATAACAAAACAAGGGAGACAAATGTTGACAGTGCACACAAAGAAATAAGTTAGTCAGCAGTTGGTTTCTTGCAATGCTTTCTTACATGTTCATCAGATCCATCGTTGCAGTCTTCTTTGCCATCACATAGCATGCTGTGGTCTATACATGACTCATCTGGGCAAGCCACCTGTTGGGTTACATGTTATGCACAGGTTTACATACAGAAGATTCTTTAATATACTGTATCAGTAACAGAGTGAACACTTCATTCATGAAGTTAAAGTTGACTGTTAACTGTCTATTTCAAGATAGCTGTAAGTGATATATTCTTAATCTCTGCCCATACACTGGCACCATATTCAGGATATGCAATTCTCAACTTTACCAAACAACAAGTTGTAGAAGATTGACTGAACTAACTCTTCTTAAAGAGAGTAAATGCAAATATGACTGATCTACCTCTTCTCAGAGAAATTAAATCAAAATATGTCTCAGGTAATAACATTGCTTCAGCACAATGAATTTGTAATGCTCAATTAAACAAACTCAATATAGTGAAAGGTCTTGTTATATTCATGTGACTTACTGCTTAACAATGATACAGTTGTAATGATTTGATGAAAGTCTTTATGTAATGAAAAGTGTACCAATTAGCATTGCTTCCATCATATAGCAAAAGAAAATTCAAGAACCAACCTGAGATAAAACACAAGTTCTGTTTGGACAATTGTTTTCATCGGAGTAGTCTTGCTCTCCACAATCATATTCTCCATCACACTGCCATCGTTTAGAGATACATTTTCCAGATGCACATGTGAACTGTTCTGAAGTGCAGGTAGCATCTGGAAACATGAATAACAACGTTAATGGAGGAATAGAGAAAAATTTTCCATATTAAAGAGTAAAATGTTAAAGTCTGATAGTGCATGCTGTCATAAATAACTTTTATGAGACAAAAGAAATGACAACTTCCCGAGTAGTCAACAGTATTTCACAAATATTAGAATTTCTGCTAATAATCCTAACTTAAATCAATGCCAGTCTTGTTCCTACAAGGTGATACTTAGCAAAACTTTTTTCATATATTTACCTCACCAATGATGATGAGTTAATATTTTATCAAATTGGTTCTCCCTACATGTGATGGCAAACTCCTGAGCAAGAATTGTTTAGAGAGTCCATACAACAAAAGTCAACAAATGCAGGAAACTATCTCGCATACTTTCTATTAGAGACTATGGTTGTGCAGGCCATATGAGACACTAATTCCCATATTGAACCACCAGAAACATTGGTTCCTACACCAAACACCCAAGAACACACTGTTTTCCCCCACTCCAGCCTCCAAAGACACCAGTTAGAAAAGCAATCACATGATATAATGGTTCTTAATCAACCATCAAATACACTAGCTTTTACACTAGACACCATAGATTAATAGTTCCACATCAGTAACAAAACACCATTTCCCACATCAGCTACTCAGTGTACCATATTTCAGAAAAGAATTTAATAAAAGATTTCCCTTCCCTGTAAAGGTTGTATTTAACTTGAATAACAAAAATTCCTTATTGGAAAAATATTAATTGAGTGATTGGTTGAACGGAAAATTTAATTCTGTTTCCTTAACTTTCCTAACTACAAGTAGACTCCTAACATGTAACATTAGTAAGAATTCAACCTTTAGTAGCAAACTGTTCTTACTGTCCACAGAAGCATTAATTTGGAAGAAAAGAATTGTCCTCAGTCCAAATGAGAATAGGGCAACAGCTTTTAAAACAAAAATGCTTATGGTGTACTGAAATTTTAGCTTTTTTGGATAATCTGAGAGCCCTGCTGCTTCTGGGTAACACTGCACTGAAGTTGCCCTCTGTCAATGGCACTAAGGCTATGAAGTGGCACTGGAGTCCACCAGTTATGCTGGAGAGCAAAAGGGATGAACAATTGAGGGTGATGGCTCTGATTGTTAATGGGATGACAGGTGAGAGTAAAACAAGGGAGCTTGTGGAGAAATTCAAGTAAAAGTTTGGATGCGCTGGAGATTGGGGAACCAATATCCTTGGGTGGGGAGTATGGAGTGAAAATGGGATTGTTACATGCAAGTTGTGGGAGGGCATGGAAGGAAGAGGGGCATAGACAGGAGTGAATGAAAAGTATCAGGGAAAAGGGAAAGAAGGATGTGCAATTGTGCTAGCACTGAGAGTATGGGAGGGTGTTACAGAGCATGAATGGAATGAATTGAGAATAGTGTGGGTGAAAGGAAAGACTGGAATGGTAAAGTATGTGTAGGTGCATGTACATGCATCTGTGAATGTGAAGACTTTGTGAGGTAAGGATGAAACAAAGTATTTCTGAAAAAATTTGAACGACTATAAATGTGTTTGAGAAAGACGGAAAGGGGGTTGTAATGGGTGATATGAATGCAAAGGTGGGATGTGATGAAACTGGCAAGAAGCTGGTACACAGGAGTGCCTAGAGTAAATGAGAATGGATGTTATCTTGTGAATATCTCTACTCAGTGAGATTTATTCCTTGCAAACAACCTATTTTCAGCACAAGATGATCCAGAGATATAGGTAAATGAGAAATGATGGAAGAGAACAAAAGGGTTTGCTTGACTGTGTGGAAATGGGTGAAATGTTGGGAAAGGTGCTGGATGCTAGAGGTGTGAGACAATTCTTTGGAGTTTCTGATCATTATGCAAGTCTTGTGGAAATGAGGATTAGGAGGAAAGGTTATGGCATAAGGAAAAATGGAAAGGTAAAAGTGTTGGCAAGTTAGTAGAGTCAAAAAGAACGCAAAGAAGAGTAGGAAAGAAGTGATACAAAAATTAGATGAAAGTGCAGTAACTGCAGGGATGAAGTACTGTATGAATGAGGTGTTTAAAATATTTAAAGAAAAACCATTTTAGGTTGCTGAATTAGTAATTTGATACAAGGTTGTGAGATATAAGAATAAAAGGGGAAATGCATAGTGGACAGATGAGATTATAGAAGCTGTGGAAGAGAAGAAAAAGACATATGGTAGATTGCTTGACAGGAATGTAACAGTGGAAATCCATCAAAGGAAGAGGAAGAATAGAAGATGTGTAAGCAGAATGTCAAAAAGCTGATTGAGGAGAGCAAAAGAAAGAGTATATGAAGATTTTGGATGGAAGTTTTGAAAAAAAAAAAAAAAATGGGGGGAAAATAAGAAATGGTACTGGAAGGGTTGAAAAAGGAAAGAGACAGACGTGAGAGAGGAAATGTTAATGTGAGGAGGAGATAGTGAAAGGAAGATGGAAAGAATATTTTGAAGAACTGATATATGTGATAGAAGGAGATGCAGCAGTTGTTACATTCATGGGTATGGAGGATGAAAGGAAAAGGATACAAGTGCAGGGCCTTCAGCAAGGAGGGAGGTAACAAGGGCGATACTGAGGTTGAAGGTAGGAAATGCACTTGGACTGGATGGGATTATCTCTGAAATATTGAAGTATGGAGGAGAAAGTGTGATAAAGTGTGAGAGAATGGATGTAACTCATAAGAAATTTAGTATGGAAGCAGAAGATGTGCCTGAAGACTGGGTGAAAGCTATATTTCTCTTTTGTAAATCATATTTTTGAGGTAAAAATGACTGAAAAAGTATCTAGCAAAAGGTAAGAAGCAGTGTGCAGCTTTTATGTATCTAAAGAAAGCATATGACAGAGTTGAGTACAATGTTTTATGAGATGTGCTAAGGATACATGGGAAGGAGATAACTGTTGGATAGATTGAAAGTCTTCTACAGAGAAGCAAATGCATGTGTAAGAGTGGACTGAGAGTTAAGCAAAAGTTTCGGTACACTTGTGGGTGTGAGGCAGGGCTGAGTGATGTTACCATGGATTTCTAACATTTATATGGATGAAGTAATAAAGGAGACGAAAGCAAAACTAGGGAAAGTGGGTGCAGAGATGGAGTGTGGTTGTGAGGTATGGTGGCTAGTGACAAGCCTGTTTGCGGATGATACTGAGTTGTTTGTCGAGAGAGGAGTTGCAGAAAGTTGTGAATGTGTTTTATGATGTGTGTAAGTATAGGTGACAGAAGGTAAATACAAGTAAAAGTAAAGCAAGAATGTTTAAAAGGAAAAAGAGTGAGTGTATAGATTTTGCAAAGCCCTTTAGAGTGGGAGAAAAAAGTGTTCTAAACTGTGTTATAGATAAGGGGGAAGAAAGACTGGGAGAAATGAAGTATTTAGGAGCTATCTTAGGTAGGTTTAGTGATATGGATGGAGAGATAAGGGAAAAAGCAGTACATGATAGAAGAGTCATTGGGTCCCTTAACAGAATAATGGGGGGAAAAAAGACTAAGGGAAAGCATAGTGCTCCTGACCCATGCAGCTGAAACATGGACATGGGATGAGCTTAGAGAGGAGAGTGGTATGACTAGATGGAATGAGGAAAGAAATGAGGGGGGTGCATGCGAGCTTTGGTGAGGCAGGGAATGCAAAGGAAATAAACTTTGGAGTGGTAGAGTGGGTTAAACATTATACTTTGGGGTGGTTTGGGCAAGTGGAAAAAATGCAAGATGGAGAGTTTACCAGGATAGATTACGATAGTATGATGAATGGGGTTGGTGTGAAAGGAAGACCACTGTGGCATAAGGAAATAGAGTGGAAGAGTATTGGGGTGAGAGAAAGGGAGGAAGACTGCAAGGAAATGGACGCACGTAAGGACAGGAACAGGTGGAAATTCTTTTGCTATGGCCGCCCCCTTGACAGGAGTTCCCAGAAGGAACAGGCATCAGGATATATTATAGACAGATTGACATACAGACACTCACAAAACTATTTTATTATGTAGTCTGCTACATACTTTACAAAACAGTCCCTTTTATACTGTTTATTCTTTCCATTTCTTTACCATCTACTTTTTCCCCACATTTCAAGTTTTCTATCTTTCTACTTCCCATCTACCATCCTATGCCAATATTTACTGAGGCAAACTTCATCCTTTTATCATATTCTTATCTTACAGTGCATGTAAGCAAATACTACCTCATTTGTATGTTAGCTACACTAATCAGCAGAGTTCTGAAAAAATTTTCAAACACCAATCTTGGGACTGCAATACATGAGAATGTATAAGTGGTTATGCTAAAATGTTTGAGAAAAACACCAAATACACTCTGTATGTTGGAAAAATTAAAAGATAAAACAGGAAACCATATACTATGCCTGTCGACATAAATGTATTGTTCTTTTTGTGCATAACTGCCTTTAATAAGTTGGCGAAGTAGTATCAGGAACAAATGAGTAATGACCTCATTTGTACATATCAACTCTCTATCTTTTATATATTATGTACTAAAGCCAGGGGCCCACCACTCACAGCCAAGCCACACAGACCATTCTGTGTGGTTTGCTGTGTTTGTGACTATGTACAGCTAATGTTAGTATTCTCTTAGTGATCTATAATTTCTATATCTTTTTCTGCATTCTGTTCAACTTCATGATTCTACAATCTTCCCTAAACACCTCAACTATGTCCAATTTCTAAATAAAGTGCTGAATCTAAAAGCAACTTCTGCAAAAATTCTTGACATTGGGAAAAAATATACAGAATAAGAGATCCTTCACATACAGAGAAGCAGGATAGTGTTAAAAAAGAAAGGCCATAAAGTAAAAAATAAGAAAAATAGCATTCTCTGAAGGACAAAATGGCTCAACAATGAGATATTATCCTATCCATAAATATGACCTTAAGCAAAAGTAACCTAATCCTAATTTACAAGACTTACTCCTGAATTACCACTAAGATATAGGTTAAGACCTAACCTTGAACTTAGCCAAAAAGCTTTCATTGGAAATCTGCATTAACAGTATCCCAAACATTCAAAGAAAAATAATCAATCAACACTGAAGTCCATCCACTTAGAGGCTAATACTTGTATTCTACTTCATACAAGGTATTACTTCTACCCTTTAGCAATGATACCACAGTCACTCCTAGTTCTCCCTAAGCCACCTTTTTATTTCAAACCAGAGTACTTTCCACCATCAATAACATTCCTGCCAATCTTGTTTCTGCTGATACATTTTGTACTTCTTTCATTCTACACCACAAAAATACAGGTAGTGCATGAGGGACAGCAATCCTAGCCCTCCAAGCTTAAAAAGTGTCAACATGTAAATGACTTTCTCTCAAATTTCCTTTCCTGTACTAGATAAGAGACTCAAAAGAATGTTTAGTTCTGTAAGGAATTGGAAGGCAAATATTACAAGTGGATGCTACAACTTGCTGACCCAGTTGATTCTTGATAATTTGAGTTAAATCAAATAAGAATGGTTCATTTTCTTCTCAAAGCAAGAGCTAACTTACTCTGTGTCAAACAAATATTCTCAGATACAAGACTTTTAATTTAGAAGTAGGGAAAACAAGTAAAAAAGAAGACTATTTTTTACTTTATGGAAGGATATCAGTATGTAGTTAACAGATGATATTATTGGAATCACCTGGATGTCATAGAAGGTGACTTAAAGAGGTGGAAGGGGAAGGCTGGAAATCCCTCCCTCCTGTTCCATTTTTCAAAAAAGAAAGAAAGAAAAAAAGGAACAGAAAAGGGAGTCAAAAGAGGATTTTTCCCTCTAAGGCTCAGTCATTGTTCTTGATGCTACCTCACTAACATGGGAAATGGCGAATGTGTATGAAAATATAAAACAGTCTATGTGCCTTCAACTTCACTTTTATTAAAGTGACCGTAAATTGTACCATCATTATGAAATTGCAAGCAGGAAATAAGTTAAATTACACCAAATGACTAATATCAAGAACTGTCAAAACCATTATCATGAATTAATAACTCCTGAAGCATCTGTCATAATCCCTCCATGTAACACACAGGTTAAAGTCATTCAAGACGTGCAGTACCAGTTGAACTCAGGACTGCAATAAATCATCCATCTTTAATTTGATAGAAAAAGTGATTAGTCATGAAACATATATATAACTTTTTTGAGACAGCTAGAACGGGTCTTCATAATCAGAGAAAATATCGATGAGTCAGTTACATGATGTGCCAGATGACCAGTTCTTTTGTTCGACAAAGATTATTCAGGGAATATATCTTTTTTTCTTTCTAATCAAACTTTGACTATCTAGCAAAAACTTACTAAGTCAGGTCACCCGGACAAGAAACTGTCCTGATAAATAAAATTAAAAGATAACTTTTATGGACAAAATATATGATGTATACTTCTCTTTGGAGTACTATGGATCTTTAGAAAGAAGCAAAACAAGGTTAACCTGGACATTTATGAAGGATTTTACAATCTTTCCTCCTGATGGTGACATGAAATGCTTTGATCTAATTTACAACTCAACAAAACTTCAAAGTAATAAGCAAGAGACCTGGTTTGACTCATGAGACAATATAGCTGAAAATTCTTGAACAAAATTTTCAAGAATATTTGAAGGAAAAGGTTAAAACCAATCAAAAATGACAAAACTGATAACAATTAAACCAAAACACAATATTTTGCATATTTTGAAGTGCAGATACTTTCTCTCAAGGCTCAGTGTTAGCACAGTGGTCAGACCAATCTTTCTTCATCAAGGTATTGTCCTGAGTGTTTATCATGCACACAAACTCAAGTCACAGAAGTCCTTTCACAACATGGGAACCCCAATGTGAAAGGAACAACTGCCAAAAATAAATCCATCACATACAGCCATAAAAGGTACATACAGACTGAATGGGGGAGTTAGTAGTGGCCAATAAATGACTAACAGCCAAAATAAGTCAGTTGTGTCTAATGGCCAAATGACCACTGGAATTTCCACAAACATGACCAATAGTTTAAGTTCAGTATTATCCACTAGTCTTAGTAATGAGTTAGCCAATGGCTTGACCAATGGCCTTAATGGTGGACTGAAGACAGGGATTAAAGGCAATTTGAATGGAATGCTTGAACGTCAATACTGGGGCAGTGAGCATGGAATGTGTAAACAAGACATGGCAACAGATTTAAAACAATGGTATTTAACCCTCTGACTGGACATCTCACAGTTCTATGCTTACAAGGTAAAGGGGACCTTGCTTGGATCTATAACCTAAGCTGTCTTACAAACAATCACATTTCATCAAGTCTATGGTTGCAGCAAAAGATGCCCAAGGCCTCATTATATAACAGGTATACATGAGTTCAATTTCCCTTTTGTATGGCATGGAGAGGATGTCAAAAAAGATAGTCTACTTGATTAGAAAAACCTGTTTGATGATGATAAAATGAACTAAGAACATCAAAACACTACATTGACAATGTGATGACTCTTGAAACGTGTCAATTTTACACTGTGCAGCACTGTGCACTATCTCAGCAAACCTTTCACTTGATATTCCGTTATTTCTTATATGATGTCCACTGTTTTCATTATGAGAAATTTATGTGCCTGCTCAAAAGGTTAAGTACCTGGAGCATTAAAGAGCTATATAATCTAGGAAATACAGCCTAAAAGAAAGGATAAAACAATTCTTAAGGAGCGTTACTTCAGGTTTTCAATATGGCCAACTTTTATGTCATCTGAGGCAATAATTGGCTGAAAACCAAACATCACAGAAAAATGCCCAAACTGCATTTAACAATGAATTAACCAAAGTTACATGTACAATTCTTGACTAGCTACTAGTCATAAGTTACATGGCTTGGAAGACAGGCTGTGACAGCTTTCTGAGCTTATAAGACATAAAAGACTGCAACCATATGGAACTAAATATAAGAATTACAAGTGAGCTGGACTATTCATAGGGTAAGAACACAAAAGCTTGCAGACACGAAGTTTAAAAAAAAAGGGGGGTGGGTTCCTCCAGTTAATGGGTGTGAAAGTGGACCTTTCTGGCAAGCTTTTGGCTAAAAGTGTCCTGGCTAACATATCTAATACAGAGGAATCATTGAGAGAATGAGAAAACCCTTTATTTCTCCTTTGGCTATACATTCATGGGCAAATTAGGCTTTGTGATGACTTGTAAGTTACTGTTTAACCTGATATATTTATTCATTTTAAGAAACTTCATAAATTGCTTTGAGAAGCAACCATTACATCTGTTTATGTTTGTAACTGTCAACACTTAGAATGATGTAACACATCAATTTAACTTACTCCTAAAGAAAGATAACTAACTGCTAATGAGATCTGTGGCCTAACCACATGTTCAATGTGTTAAGAACAAAGAATGAGAGGAAAGACTACAAAAAATTAAAGCAAAAAATAATAGAAATATAGAAAGAGTGGGAGAAAGAGGAAGAAAATGAGAGGTATAGTATGACAGAAAAGAAATATGAATGTCAGAAAGTATTACTGATGCTGCAATACTATAGAAGCCTCATTTCACCACTTCTTAAAAACTGAATCCAGAGTACAGCTAATTCATCAAAAATTAACATGATCACTAAATCTACAGAAAATATGACAAAATCTCTTAGCACACACATCTAGTTAATGCCTTTACTAATGGCCAAATATTAATAAAAGAAGAAAATTTACCTACTATTTAACTACCACATTAATCTTGCCAGTAAATATCTTGTAACTTGGCCATGTTTCCCTAAGAATAACTATGTCTATCACAGAGCTCTCACTAACAACCCTATACTGCATAGTTGGAGGAGGAACTTTATCAAAAGTGCAGTATCATTTAATGAACCCTCCCTACCTCCTTGGTCATTAACCAATTCCTACTTTTAAATCCCAAACTTAAGGTAGCAATGTTTAAAACATCCACTGAAAAATTCTGCATGAGAACTTGACTTTAATATTTGTGAAGCAATTGTTCTTTGCTTGCATATGAAAAACAGAATCTAGATGAAAAATAAGGAAATCCTTACATTAGGAGGAGGATTTTAACAGAAACAAAAAAAAAGGACATTGAGTTTAGAGACATTTCCCTCAAAAGACTACTCCTTGTTGTACTATCAAACTATCAATCTACTTCACTGAAGTCATGCTTCCTCTATGAACCCTTTAATGGGGGTGGAGGGAAGACCCATAGTAGAAAATTTACACCCATGTAACATTCTCCATCCTCCTCATACATTCCTAGGTCTTCTCCTCACTTTTTCTTCCACTGATATTGACTTTTTCCAACACTATATTCCCTTCAACTATACTCATATTTATTCTCCATACAAACATAATGTCATGCTTCCTCTCCATATGACCAAACCACTAGAGATATTTCTCTCACTCCACTGTGTGACTACATACCAATGTCTTCCTCTCTCTAACATCCACATTAATACCCTCCTGCATACTTACTCCATCCTATCTGCTAACAATGCAAACACCCCTCATATATTTCATCTCAGAAACCTGAATCCAAGACCTGTCTGATCCATTCCATGTCCATGTTCTACATCTGTGGGTTAAGAGTGGAATAACTGTGAACTCCTTCAGTCCCTTTTTCACATTCACAGTCACAAAATAACTCCTAAATTTTAGAGGCTCTGAACGACTATAATTCAAGATAATGTTTTGAATCACTATACAGCCAATTGGTCCTACATATATAGGTGCAAAGGTTGAAAAAGAAAGCAAATGAGAGTTGGGGTGAGAAAGCATCATTAAACTTTAGGGAGAATAGAAAGATGTTTTGGAAGGGAGTAAATAACATGTGTAAGACAAAAG
>JAUTXX010418282.1:0-12912 GCA_032273605.1 Panulirus laevicauda
CAAACACACACACACACACACACACACACACACACACACACACACACACACACACACACACACAAACACACAATAAGGACAAAAAATAGTTAACTAACTACTTAGCTGGCATTCTATCCACACACACAATCCCTCCATGTCACACATAACACTTGACAACATAACTCCTATAACTCCCTCTTTGTAACTGTCGCTTTTCCTGTGGTGAGTGCTGTGTGCCAGCCCTGCCTTTTGGCAAAATGGTAGGAGCAAAAGACAGAAGTAGTAAGTGGAAATGTTAGGGCTATTACATAGAAGTAGCTGGTAAGAACATCAGCTGGTTGGAACAGAGGTAGAAGTATTTGGTAGTTACATTAGATATGAGCCTCTGAAAAACTGCACCAGAGGTGCCCTCTGCCTGTGGCCTATTGAGGATGAGGCACTAAAGGCTAAGAATTGACACTGGAATTCAAAAGCTATGGACACTTGCTGTGGCCATCCCCTCAAGGAATGGGTCAGAGATATAGATAGCTGGGCACTAAGCCAGTTGCTCACAAAGACCTTACCATAATGGAGTTTCCCATGGAATAGTTACTCCAACCCTTTCAGCCTCAAAATATAAAGTCCCCTCACCTGTAGACAGAGTGAAAGACCTTTCATAGGCAGATAACCTCACAATCACATCACAGCACCTGACACCACCAAAAACACAACACACTTTCAACACTACCTCAAGCAGTTAGAACACTGGCACACCCAAAACAATGTCTGCATCACAGCAGAAATCTTTCAAGACCTTCTTAAGCCATGACAAACATAAATCCATCCAGCACCCTCTCATCACCCTGAATGGACACCCAGTACTCAGCAAAATTTCAACCATACTCGGCTTTACATTTCATTCATTTAACACTTCCCACACCATGACCATCAATAAAAGGTCTATAAAGACTAAATGCCTTCACAACACTTAACAAAAAAAAAATTATCATTCCTGTGTAAGCAAGGTGCCAGGAAAGGATGAAGAAATGGCATAATTCTCTCACATCCACTCTAGTTGTCAGGTGTAAAGTATCTTGAACAACTAATTTGTCTGCATCAATGTAAACTATGCCTTACCTGACTGGTCATGCAAACTATCTCAAGCAAATTCTGTATTACAAGGCAGTTTCTTATATTCATTGCTTACACAGCAAAACAAATGTATTTCCAATACAATTTCACCTCAATATGTTGTTTTCTGCAACAGCACAAGACCCCTCATGCTCAAAATGCAACTCCTGCCCTGAAGACAGCATTTACTCCTCAATTATCGTGTACTTACCTAACAAAGACACACGTATCACCTCATTTCTTGTCCTGTGGTCCTGCCCAGTGGATGTGGCCAGCATCCTGAGTGCTCCATGAACCCTAAAGAAGGGGATCCTAGGGCTTAAAGATACAGGTATCATGAGTTTGGTTGCAGTGAAAGTTACATGTACTTCCCTCTCTAAATGCAGAGATTTATCATCCAAATCAGGAGGGGACAACAATATACAAAGGCAACATTAGGTTTTATCACTGTCCAATAGCTGGATGGCTGGACATGGTGCAAGTATAGCATTACCATATTCTTTTTAGGAGTTTCAACTAACAAGATATTATTGCCCATGCAGTGATGACTGTGGACCATCCTGATTTAATGTCGTGTGTAATGGCTACTAACCTTGTTTTACATCATTAGATAGTGCGTTGTCCAGCACACAAAACCACTTACTCTACCTGCTGGTATATCACCCTTGGCCCCAAAATTGATGGACGTTAATCTGTCATATAATTTTGAATATCCAAATAAGCATTATTCAGGTGTTTCCGTACTGATTGCAACACAGAAAAAATCAATGCCACATGCACTAAAAAATAATTGGTATTCAATGTGTGACACATCAAGAATCATGCTTAAAACATTCAGGATATAACTATATACTGATGAAAGATCATTTGGAAAGGCTCTGTGAAGACTAATGTCATCAACCTATGAAACTGTCTTGTTTGATTTTGTTTATACCTTTTCAACACAATGACTTTTCTAAAACCACAGACCACACAAATTCATGTGCGGGTGACAGTAATCTTCACATACGTTTTCTGACAATTCTCATTTGCCTGCAGAGCACCTTAATGCTTCTCTTCTCAAATCCTTCTTGGAGATGAGAAACTCAACTAGAAATGTTAAGTCTGTAACTGGGGCACTTTCTTATTTTTCCATACTATAATGTTATTCAGCTGCTGTTTATCCCTAGCAAAACCCTAGTTGCTCACAACATTCTTGATCTCAAACCACTCTCACCTGAAAACAACAGAGCTATGAACCTGTTAAAAATATCCTGGAATTTTTTTTTTTTTTTATTTCTTGCTATTATATATCCTTCTTATGGCTTACCGTGTAAAATCTATGTTCATCATTGCATGAAATACTGTTACCACATTTAAGGAGGTACATCCAAATTCTCCTTATACATTCTTGACAGTATTGCTCAAGGTCATGTGCTATATGAAGAATCCACCTCACTTCAAATTCTTATCATCCATGTTAGTTCTTTTGTATCCTCTTTTCATATTCTGTTACTAATTTTGCAGTCAGTGTTTTCACAAAATCCAACCCATTACATTTACTTCAAACCTAAACACATTACTCACTATCATACTTCATGTTACCAGTGCACTGTTAAAACCTTGGTTATAGGAAAGTCACTTCAAACTGAATAATCCCTGCAATTTCTATCTGTGGACCTTTTTTCCTGTTCAAGTATTTCTTTCAACATCTAACCTGCAATAAACAAATACATCATCACATCTCCCAAAAACTGCAAGATAAGGTTTAATTGTACACAGGGCACATTATGACTTCATGAACATATTTCTTTTCAAAATTAAATGAAAACTTCAGGGATTATGCGAGGATGCTACAATGAATCAACTAACAGTATGATGTACATCAATTGCTCTTTAACTCTGTTGCCTGAGCCATGGAGTGGACCTATTGCATACAGCCACCTCTCATACACATCCTCAACCTATACCCTATTGTTAAAGAGAAAATTTAATTTCACACCAACAGTGCTTAATGTTTTCTTTTCTTCAAGCAAAATCAGTCTCCGTTCATGCCATATTCACACAATATACTTCCATTGCATCTGAACCAGATTATATTTCCCATATCTTTCTATGAAACATGTCAACATTCCCATCATGAGTTGGAACAAGTGCATACAGGTATAAACCTCATGAAATTCAATTTGGCAGGATTGGGGTCCCAGATCCCACTTCACCAATATTTAGCCCTAACCATTGCACCTATTGACCTTCAGCAAAATTAATAAACATTTTGACCAACCAACCTTGTTTTGTACAAGGCCATAACATCCAAAAAGACATTCATGCATCACTCTAATGATTTATTAAAGCATTCCTCACATTTTCATTCTTCGCTCTGTCCTAATTTCAACTATTATGTAAATGATTATTCATCATTACAATTTTTTCTTGCATATTTTGACCTATGGAAACCTGACATTCACATCCATACTTCAGAGTTGGGATAAGCACCCCTTCATGTTACCTTCCCCGATTCCATTCTTTCCTTTCACCAGAGCTTTTAATGCACCTCCAATTATTCTCACTTGAGATACTCAACTGGTACTTTCAGTTTCACCTTTCCCACTGACATCCACATGAAACTTCACTTCCAAACCATTCAGACTTATATTAAAGTATTACTTTTATTCTCATTTTCTTTCAGCATCCTCATACAAAACACAGTAAATGATCTACTATTCCCTCCAACTCCTCTGATGGCCTGCATCACCTCCATGTAACTGTGATAACTTTTATTTCATTTCACTATGGGCCAGCATTAAGAATACACCATTCCTAAAAACATTAAGCAATTGTGGTGACATTACACAACCTTGTTGCATCACCACATTTGTTTTGAAAGACTACCATTTACTCTCATGTGCATTACACCCATTACATGATAGACCTTGAAGGGATTTACAGCAAAACTTTTCCAGTTAAATGACCCATAAAGATTTGTTTCCTTATTCTGTTTGTAAACTTGGTCCAGGTAATTCTTTTTGTTACTGAAAAGGCAGCTTTGTTGGTATTATATGTCTGGGGAACATTTGACCTAGCCCAGACCCCAGTGCTTTTGCATCTCATGCATCCCAATCTCACAAGCCCTACGTGTATGTGCATCACTCCTTATCTTGCACCTACACAATGATTCCCCACCTTGTTTACATTTTGGTAAGTTTGTAGAGGAAACATGTAATTATGCCTTTTCATAGCTGCTTTACAATGTTTTACCACATTTAACGTTCCTATTAAATTCTTTCAGGTCAACTTTTTTTCAGTTCACATACTTGTTAAATAATCTTCAATCATACTCTAATAGATAAAATACTAAAATTTGGGAGACATGGTTAGAGTGTTTCCACATGAAAAGTACAGTGTAGTACCTCTTCTGGTCTTCAAACATTATTTATGAGCTGGATTACCTATCTATTTATATCTCTGATACCCATTCCCTCTAGGAACTCCCATCAAGGGGGTAAAAGAGTCTCCACTTATCCCTGTCCTTATATGCCTCCCTTCCATGCATCATTCGGCACATTCTTCCACCATTTCTCGTCCTCCAGTAATCTTCCACTCTATTTTCCCGTCACAGGTGGTCTTCCTCTCACACCAACCCATTTAATTGTACAATGATACAATCTCCTTACAAACTGCCAGTCTTGCATTCTTTCCAAACACCCAAACCACCTGAAAGTAACACATTTCATCTACTCTAAAATTAATTTCCTTTGCATTTCCTGCTATACCAAATCTCTCATACATCCCCTCATTTCTTTCTTCATTCCATCTCGTCATTCCACATACTCCTCTCAAATACTTCATTCCCATAGCCTGGATTCTTGACTTTTGTGTTTCACTCCAGGTCCATGTTTCTGCTTCAAAGGACAGGGTTGGAAGGACTATGCTGTCCCTTCTTTCCTTACTTCCATACTTACATTTCTATCTATCCATCTATCTGCTTCCTTTCAAACACCATTACTTTACTTTACTCACATTTACCTTCAGTTGCCTATGCTTACATATCATAAAACACACTTAAAACCTTCTGCAACTCTTCACTCTCAGCAAACAGTATAGTATCATCCTCAAACAGGCATGTTAAGATACCATACCTCACCACCATACTCCATTTCTGCGCCCCTTACCTGAGTTTTTCTTTCATGTTTCTTATCAATCCATCCATATATACGAAAAAAAGCCATAGTGCCATGACACAGCCTGCCTTACACTCACATGTGTATGTACCATAACCTTTGCTTAACTCTCCATTCACTCTTACCCATGCATTTGCTTTCTATACAAGGCTTTCACACCATCCAACAGTTGTTCCCCTACCCCATATATCCTTATATCCCGTAAAGCATTCCACTCAACTCGGTCATACACTTTCTCCTGATCCATAAAAGCTGCATACAGCTTCTTACCTTTCACTAGAAACATTTCCACAGTCCACCTTACTGCAAATATCTGATCCACGCATCCCCCACCTTTCCTAAAACCCCTTGCTCATTTATTCTGTGCAGATTCAGTCACTTCCATCATTCTATCAACACTTTTGCATATGCTTTTTGTAGTTGACTTAATCTCCCATAATTGCTACATACATCCTTAATACCTTTTCTTTTGAGTGAATGAACAATAATAACTTTCACCCAATCCTTAGGCACAACTTTCTGATTCCAGGCTGTTATATATCAAATGCAATAATTCTATTGCACTTCTCCATACTTCAACATTTCAGCCAAAATCTCATAATTTCCAGATGCCTTTCTTTCCTTTTACTTCCTCCTTTGGATTTAGCAACTCCATTTTCTTACTTCTCACATTTACATTTCCACTTCTTTCCTTATACACCTCCCATTATAACTTATTTTCCCTAAACTTTTCACTCAACTTTCTTCCCAAATTACCTTTCTGTCATAAGTCATCTATAGCTGACATTACATTATAAAACTCAAAACAAATCTTTGCCCTATGCATACCTTAATCTGTCATATGAGTCTACATTTTCTTTGATGCTGTGCAACTCCCCCCTTACTTTTTTCCTCTCACTTCTACTCTGTGGCACATAAGGAACTTGAACCTAAGTTGATCTTCTTGTCTGTCTATGTGAGGGGCTAATCCAGTATTCCATGACATAATCCAAAGGCAAACTGGAAGCAACTTATACACCAGTTAAAGTAGCACTAACTAAACGAAAATAAACTATGATACTATCTGGTGGCCAGCTTGCTATCTTCCATGGATCGGAAGATGATGTGCTTTTCCAAGGAAATGTGAAGGGAGTTTTGAATGTGCAAAATAGTTTGAAAAATCGATTTTTGCAATACTTGAGTGAACTGTAAAAACAGGAATTAACTTGGTTGGCAAAAAGACTGAACTCTGACAATCAGCTTATTTACTAATAATATGCATAGAGGTCTAAGTTATTAAAAGACTTTTATCAATATGGTCTTAAGGTTTTTCTAATTTGTTCTAAAGTTAATGCTGTGACATAAGACGTCGAAACATGATGCCACTTTATTTAAGGCAAAGAAAATCATTAGCCCATGTAATAAGGATACAACAAACAAGTTTATACTGTATATAAGTTATTTAATTAAGAGGAAATATCAGTTATAGACTATAATTTGAAAAACTGGAAAAGGCTTGTTCAAATAAAAACTAATAATGCAATGAAGAAAGTAAAAGAAAATAAATACCAGTCTTAGTGAAAATAATTCTTTGAGTAACACAATAGTGGGCACACTTGAAACTAAGGCAATAAAATGACTAACATGAACTGTGCATCTGAATTTTGAATACTACAGAGATATGCCACACTCAAGGACCATATTGTAGTAAAAAAATTATGTGTATATATATATATATATATATCTATATATATATGCTCCTGCATTGCATTAGTTTGGAAAGTAAGGGAAAAGCTTTCACATAAGACCTTCTAGAATGTTAAGAGCTTTTTGGCCAGAACTTTGAAGACGAAGCCCGGATTCCTTTCTTTGCTGGCCGTTTTTTGTCGTGGTCACGAGAATCAGATACCAGAGCCTCATCACCTTCCTGAGCTTGTGTCTTAAGTGAAGCTTTGATGTTCAGGACCTGCAGGATGTAACCATGTAAGCAAAAGTAGGACTGGATCCCAGTGCTAGAACATACGTTTTATCACTGAGGGAAAAACTGCTATACTCAGGGAGAATCAATTTCTTACAAATCTATAAAACATAAATGCTAAAACAACTAAATAAACCATCTTGTTTTTAGTTAGTGTTTAAAAATGTTCTATAGTTGAAACTTTTTGTCTCTTCTCAACCTGGGGGAGTTCTGTGCACTGACTCATACATATCAAATGTTTACGGTATGCTCATATATAAGCTGTAATTAAGATTCTTTCCATCAAAATTTTATTCCTAACACACATCCCAAAAGATATCAGAATATTGCCTCCATGTCCCATGAAATCATGATATGCCTATCTGCATAATTAGCATACCGTATTAGAGGCAAATCTTAAATCTCAATGGCGAGATAATTGTGGGATCCTGTGACTAAGTTCTTAGACTGGAAGTATTCACCTGATCTTTCCTCTACATCATCAAATTTCAATGAAGAATGCATGTGTAGCAACTTACTGGCTGGTATGAACTTGACCTTGATATTACAGGACAAGTTACTGTGACCTGGTGTCAACCACAACCATTTTCGTTGAACTAGTGTTACCAGGACCAGTTACGGTGAACTGGTGTTAATCAGGACCAGTTGTGGTGAACTGGTGTTACCCCAACCTTAGTAACCATTTTCCTGTGTCCAAGTTAAAAGTATTCTGTATCACCAAAAGGTCTCCCATCCATAATCATTTCATAGTTATTAACAATGACGTGTGGGCAACAGTCCCATATCACACTCTACTGTCTTCACATACCAAGACACGCTGGAGCCGAGTGTTCCAATTATGGAAAGGCTATTCATATAAAATCACTGCTTAAGTCACTTGTATCAGCAGCTTATCTTTTAGGTAGAAAAAAAAAAAAAAATACTGAGAACATCAACTGTGTAATTTCAGAGCCAACACAGATGCAAAAGAAATATTCACCCCCTATCCATCCTGAAGTCATTTCATCAAGCAACATGATCTAAATTTAGTTAGGCTTGATGACCTAAAGGTAGCCTGGCTTTATTCTTATTATGGTATTCTTTTAATGTCAAAGTAGGAAGATCTAATTCATATGGTGGCATTTTTGTCTACAAGGCAATGACTTGGTTTTTGGTTGTTACTGGTGGTGAGGTAAGTGCAATTTACTGTGTAGAGGTATTTTCTCCTTACATTATACTGTTCAGTTAAACATGAATAACTCATAAACTCTGCATAAGTTCTGGTAGTCCAAATACACAACCCTCGGAGCCTACAAAGAACAAGCTCTAAAACTCTTAGTATCAGCTAGTTCCACAGTCATTTCAATGGGACATACGTATTCTACTGTACATGTTAAGCAAGAAGGCCTCACAGTAGGCATGCACAGCATCATAGGTGAACGGATCGTAACCGAGTTTCTCATGAATGGGGATGACCATTGTTGAATGGTTAGCCAGGATGTTCAAAATGTTGGGTTGTCTAAGGACTGGCCAGTGCAGGTATAGTACAGTGGCCTTGTATAAAGGAAAGGGGACAACAATGAATAATTAAGTTACAAAGGCATAAGCACTGAGTACACCTGGTAATGAGCATGGGTGAATAAAGGCTGAGTGGGTTATATCATTCACTGAACAAGTGAGCTGGGAGGAACTGTAATGCTTGAGGTAAAGAATGTGTGGACCGAGGGTTTGTTTTGAAAATACGAGAAACACCTGGAGAGAGAGAGAGAGTGATTTGTATGTGGCATTTATGTTTCTTGAGAAAGTATATAACAGTGCTAACAGAAAAGCCATATGGCATACGGATAGTGGAACAGATATATGAAATAAATACAAAATCACTAAATGCAGTAAAGAGCTTCTACCAGGAAAGTAGAGCATAGGTGCAAATGGGATGGGAGAAGGGTGTGTGGTTCCCAGTAACAGTGGATCTGCATCAAGGATTTGGGATGTCACCATGAAAATTTGATCTTAGTATGCATGGGGTGGTAAGGAAGGTAAATGCGAGAGTTTTTGAGCAAGAAGTGGGTCTGCAGTATTATGGAAGTGAGAAATATATGTTACCGTTTGCAGACAAAGATCTAGTGGCAAATTCCTGAGGCTAGGAATCCAGCTTCTTTGTCAGCCTTCAATGAGGTATAATGCCAAATGCTTTTTGGTAATCCAGACTTAAATAATTCACCCATTATAGTTTAGAAGAACATGTAAAAAGGAAAACTGAAAGTTAATGTGAACAGAAGTAAAGCAATGAGGTGCAGTAGGAATGCGAGACAAGACTATCTTGGTGTCAGTTTAAACAAGGAAAACCAGGAGGAAGTGAGATATTTTAGCTATATGATAGTGGATGTGTCAAGGGTTGGGACCATGGGGGGTTGGGTCAAATAAATCACTTAAAGTGCATAAGATGGGATACTAGTCCAAGCTGCATGAAAGAATGTGTGAAAGGAAAGGTAAGGGTCTGTGAGGGAAAAGATGGATATGCTTAAAAGTTCATTGCTATGAGAAGTGTTGTAATGATGCAATACTTGGGTCTTGAATGCTAAGGATAGGAGGAGGATGAATGTGTTGGAACTGAATGGCCTATGGATGATATGTCTTTTGGGTTGGGTTGGTCTTGCCAAAAATGTTCCCAACATAGATTTTTGTGGGTTGGGTTGATCTTGCCAAAAATATTCCTAACACAGATAAGTGTTGTAATGAGCAACACCTGACTAAATAAGCAGACCAGGAAGTGTTGAAATAATACTGACAAAGAGGATATGTGTCTGAAACAAAGGTGTCATGGGGGTGGGGAAGACCTCAGAGAAGGGGAGGATTAAGAAGAGGATGCTTTGGAGTCCTGAACGTCCATGAAGGCAAGAGAAGTGCACAAGATACAAAACTGGAGATATGTGGTATGTGGGGGTAGAGGGGGCGACATGCTGTTGAAGGGCTGAATCAGCATATAAAGTGGTCAAGGTAAACTGTGGAGTTGTCTGTGAAACCAGGTTGTGGATGTTAGACATGACAGCTAGAGATAATATGTGTGCAGATGCAACTTGTTCACAAAGGTAGGAAAGGTTATTAAGCAGTGGGAAAAAAAAGCCACCCAATAAATAGATGTTTTTGTTAACTTTGATAATTGAGCCCAATCCAGAAGAGAAACCATTAAGGTAAATCCTGATGCAATGCAAACAATGCTGAAAAAATAAAGAAATATCTTCCCTATCAATAATATAATTTTCAGAACATACCCAATCAACTATCTTACAAGATATCTAAAACTTAAAAAAGCCACTAGCACACATGTAATTGCATTCCAAGAAATCCTACTGAATATAAAACTTGAGCAAACCTTGGGTACTTAGCTATCATTATTTCAAAAAGAACACATGGAGCATCCATAATACCTAAATCATCTCTAACATGACCTATATACCTTTAGAACATCAAAACATTTGTGTATTCAAGCATAACCAAAAATACCTTTCCACCAATAGTATTTTTTTCAGTTTAATAATCTAAAAACTATGTTTTTTACTGCAATCATTTAAAACTACAATTTCATCCTTATACACTATCAATCAATAATTCTTTTTCCATGTCTCTATTTATTTGTCCATATCTCTGATACCTGTTCTCTTCTGACTATCCATCTACAGCATGGTCTACCTCTACATCTCAAATCTTCAACTACATTAACCCATCATCCACTATATAAATTTCTGCCTACTTTCAATAACAACAATCTAACAGCTCACTGACACATCATCTTTTCTACATAATCTTTTCACTCTACTCTTTAACTTCTTAACATGTACTTATTTTCACAAGTCTTACATCTTACCCATCTAGGCTTGGGACATCTCGCATATCAGACATCTCCTACTATACAACAAGGCTCTCAAGGCACTTTCATTCTCCTTCCATGAAATAATCATCACTATTACTCTACCTTCTCATTACCATATTTGCTGAAAAACATCATTTACCTACGATGAAGCAGGTTATTACACTTACTTAACGGTATTAGGTATCTCACCTAATTACTAGCCTGCTGAAGTGGAACTGAGAAATAACATCTACTACATGTACTCCCACAATAGGTGGATGCCTGTATGCACTTGGTCCAACCCACGTAAATGGGAATGGAGTTAATGATAACATGATAACATAACGTCTGGGGTAAACCACTGAAAGGTCTATTGGGTCTGGATGTGGATAGGGAGCTGTGGTTTTAGTGCATTACACATGACAGCTACAGAGTGAGTGTGAATGAATAAGGCCTTTTTGTCTGTTTTCCTGGTGCTACCTCACTGAAGCAGGGGGTAGCAATGATATTTCCTGTGGGGGTGGGGTAGCGCCAGGAATGGATGAAGGCAAGCTAGTATGAATATGTACATGCATTTACATGTATGTCTGTGTATGTGTATACATGTTGATATGTATGGGTATTTATGCATATATATGTGTATATGTGTGTAGGGCCATTCTTTGTCTGTTTCCTGGCGCTACCTCGCTGATGTGTAAAATGGCGATCAAATAGAATAAACAAATAAATATATAACGCAAGGACATTATCTCATAAACATGAGAAATCTGATTTTACTTGTATTGACTCTACTCTTATAGTCTTAAGAAAAAAAAAATCCAATCTCACATACTGCCTTATTAACAAAGATATATAAATACAGTGGAATTCAATAACCCTAGCATACACCCATGCAAATTAAAACTCCTCTCCAATTACACTCACTACTCTTAAGCATACATTAATTCCATTACAGAAATCTTTAGAAGCATCCATTTCTTCAATATAAAATACAGCATACACTGATATGACTTTCCTGAATGCACATCTATTTACAATCATATCAAAGGAAGATAATTTTTTTCATATTTAAAACTTTCTCTTAAACTTATGTGATGGTTAATACTACATCGATCATGCGAAGAACAATCACTGAAAAAGAGATCTTTCTTTTTCCTTTACACATATTCACTGTTTCCTACTGAAGCATGGCTACATCAAGAGAATACGTGAGCCTTATAGGAAAATATATTTGCTTGGCAAGTCCTGCTGTTTCTTCTTTTGGAAAGTAATTCAGATGGGAAGACTTTCCATCGCCCTACTCCTGTCCCTCTTAGTTGCTAGTTGCCTTCTAAGACATGCAGGTGATATGAGGATAGTATTCTTTCTCCCCTATCCCAAGGGATTCAAAAACATGTAAAGGTATATTTCAATATTTTATCTCATGAGAAAAATAAAGTTAATATTCAAAACTACAGATAATATGCTTATAGTTAGTACTGATGAAATAATTTTTTCCTGAATGTTCCTTACCTCTGTTTCTAATGAATTACGGTGCTTTAGATGTTTTTCCTTATCTGAGTTAGCTCGAGTGATGAGCTGATCAATGTTGGACAGCATTGTATCACATGTGTCACACCAAGACTGGAAAGTTGAAAAAACATCATGCATGTTTCAGTGTGATCAATATGAGGTAAAATTCATCCATCATGAAAGTATGAAGTACAATATAAGTCTATCACTCATCGATGACTCTTAAGTAACTAAGCATTTAGAAAAATAGCAATGGAATGAGAGAACATTATCTCAGAGAGCAAAAATAGGCATGTTTGAAGGAATGGTAGTTCCAACAGCATTATGTGGTTGCGAGGCATGGGATACAGATAGGGTTGTAC
>JAUTXX010418503.1:0-10946 GCA_032273605.1 Panulirus laevicauda
TGGAGGCAGTTACGATTATACAGCAAGCAGTCATAGCCCATAATACACTGAGTCAACATCATACAGCAAGCACTACAGAGGAGTGATGGGTCATAAAGTATCTCATAAACAGATGCACAAGAAAACATCGTACGGATGATAATGGTGGCCAAGAGTGGACAAGATGTCCTCCGTAGTGCAAGCATTGCCTTCTCTGTCCCTCGTGCATAAGACTGTACAGTGCCTGAAAGCACTGGCTATTCTGCCCCTCTTGTATAAACCTTCCACTGCCTGCAAGGCCACTGTTGGCGAAGAGAGACGTGACGCGGAGGCATCGCCCGGGAGAGGGGCGCTAGCGGCTGCCACTCACTAGTACCGGAGATTGGAAGGCCGAGGTATCCTCAACTCTCCTGCCGACGATAGACGGTGATCAGATAGGTGCGAGAACCTCCACCCGTCCGCCAGGACAGAAGACTTCTGCTTCAGGAGACGCTCCTTACCTTCAGTATGACGACACACCGGCAAGGTAGGATGGTTATGGGTGGAAAGGGGGCGAATCACAGACCAGACCACTGCGTCATATCCAACCACTCACGAGGCAGGTAAGCGACAGAGTGTAGAAGACGCCCCTCCCTCTCCCAAGGGGTATTCTCACGTCTCCTCCAGCAGGACTGCTCCTATCACTGCCAGGAATCACATAATGCCCCATGGACCATGAGGAATGCATCGTTTACCAGAGGAAATTGACGATAAGAGAAGTGTCGGGTGTGGGACAGGCGGGTGAGGGGAGGCGCCGCCCGGAGTGGAGGAAGAGGGGGCAGGTGAGCCCAGGAAATTGGTTCATGACAACAGGGAGATTGCCTGACGAACTACTGGCTCCGGGCAGGTAAACAAAAAGAAAGTGGACGCAAAACTGGCCACCAAAAATTGTGAACTGGTCTGGCCTTTGAGGTTCCTCTCTGTTGTAGTGCCTGAAGGTGTGTGGTGATGGGGGAATGCAGGTGTGGGAGCCTGACGAAGTTTGCCCTGATGCTACAAGTGGGCCTAAAAAAATTTTCTCCTGCCGGAGAAGCGAGCCTTGGGATGTCGTTTTAGAGGTCGAAGTCGGCCTAACGAAGGCGTCCCAGCGGTGAAGCGGGCATGACAAAGTTCTCCTGAAGGAGAAGCTGGTCTGACGAAGCCTTTCCTGACGGTGAAGTGGGCTTGACAAAGTTGCCCTGACTGAAAAGTTAGCGAGCAAGTAAGTATGTCGCAAAAGTTAATCTCGCGGACAAAAAGGTTTGACGGGAGAGCCAGTCGGATAGCGGGGATAAAATATTTCGCACAGGTTAACGGAAAGATTCGCTCAAAGAGTTTGGCGAAATTCAAAATCATAAACGACTATAAACGTTGAAGGACAAGGTACATACAGTGTTAAAAGCCAATCAGCACTACGGCGCGATTCCTGAACGGAAGGCATTGGCCCTTGTGCACGACAGTACACGACCCATGGGCCCGACGGAACGACCCTTAAGCACGACCGAACGACCTTTGAGCACGGCGGGAAGACCTCTGAGCACAGTGGAACGATCCTTGAGCACGACAACATTACCCTTGAGCACCACAGTACGATTGTTAAGCACGACGGAACGACCCTTGAGGACAAGGATACGATCCTTGAGCACGACGACACGACACGACCCTTTAAGCACGACGGCACGACCCCTGGGTATGATGGCGTGACGTTATGTTCTGAACCATTTAGAATGAACCGAAGTGATTTAAAAAAAATGGCAAAATGGAAGCCCAGATAGAGGATGATATCAGACAAGCAATCGTCAATCTTGAAACAAAAAAAAGGCTATATAAAAGGCCACACCAGGTAATAACTTTGGACTGGAAATGGCTACATTGAGGTCCAACAGCAAGCAAAGCACAAGACGATGAGACCTGACCTCCGGACCAGCGAGACAAATCGGTGGCACACGAGGGAGAGAGAAGAAGAAGAATAAGAAAAGGATGAAAAGAAAACGATGCTAGAAAGGCTGGTGAAGGTCACAGGAGGTCTCAAGTCAATAAATAAATGGAGATCGTAAGATGTGTGGGTCGGCCGGGGAGATAAGAAGCTGAGAGAGAGAGAGAGAGAGAGAGAGAGAGAGAGAGAGAGAGAGAGAGAGAGAGAGAGAACGGGGCGAAGTAAATGGCCTCACACTCATGGACCCCCAGAGAGAATGAGACACAAAGATTGAGGGAATGACCACGTTGTATTGCACTGGTGGAGGAGGTGGTTGAGGTGAAGGTTGAGAGTAGTGGCTAAGTAAAGGCTGAAGGTAGGTAGAGTTTGGTGAAGGTTGAGAGAGAGAATAGGTACGGGAAGGTTGAGGGACGAGTTTGGTGAAGGTTGCGAGTACAGACATGTAAAGGATGATGAGAGAAGAGTTGGGGAAAGTTGAGAGCAGACTTTGGTGTAGGTTGACTGGTAGAGATGGGTGAGGGTTGAGGGTAGAGTTAGGTGAAGGTTGTGCGTAGAGGCAGTCAAAGACTGAGGCAATAGTTAAGCGAAGGCTGAGCATATACAGTCGCAACGTAAACTGAGAGACTGGTTAAGTATAGGCAAAAAAATGGTAAAGTAAAGTTTGAAGGACCAGATAACTGAAGACTGAGACACAATTAAGTGGAGACCGAATGGCTGGTAAAGGGAAGGGTGACCGTAGAGTTGAGGGAAGGCAGAAGGAAAGCCCTCGAAGGAGGGATGAAAATGATTAACTGCTGGCCGAAATATCAGTTAAATAGCGAAAGGCGATCAATACTTAACTCCTTGATCACAAGCGTACGACCGTTGAGAATGATGAGTTTCCCCTTGGGTAGAGTGCCTTGACCTTTGACCTGACCTTTAAGGCTCAACCCTAAAGGCAGAACCACCATACCCCAGGGGTCATACCGAGCGCATCGAACAGTCACGACTTAAAAAAGAAAAAAAAAAGGCGTCCAGGAGATGGGAGCAGGTGAAGGCAGCGATACTGAAAGCCAAGACGACATTTTCGGCAAAGATACGAGACCAAGGTTGATCTCAGAGGAAAGAAAACTTCAAGAAGAATACACTGAAGAATAATCCTCATTGAAAGAGTTACATAATTTAAAAAGAAAAAAGAAAATGATCAAATATGAAGGAACTTCTGGGATAAGTGAGAGTATTGAAATGAATGAAGGCGGCGATGAAACGTGCTGCAGATGAAAGGCCGAGAGGGAAAGAGTACGAGAGAAGAGAAGAGGAAAAGTTAAATGTGTGAGGATCAGTAAAGTGCTTACGAACCAGCTAGGCTGCTGCTGCTGCTGCTGCTGCCACTCTCCTGCCGAAGAAGACCCGGAGCAAAATGTTTTCCATTTTCAGAGAGCAGGAGAAAACGGGCGATTAGAGTACATTTTTCTCTGTCTTACGCGCCAAAATTAACGCAAGTTCTTTTGCAGTTAACAAAACCGGGAATCCCCGAGGGCCAACAGCAGGCTCGAAAATTGTCAGGTTTTCTTTCTCTCTTGTTTTTCCTCCTCCGTGTCCTGCGTTCACAGTACCATGTGATTCGCAATTTCGAGAATCACGTGTGCGAAGATTGCCAAATATCTGCCAAATATTTGCCTAGGATAAGGGAGAATTTCCTCTCCAAGATGAACACACAGGGAACCAAAAATGCATTTCTAAGCAAACAAAATCTAATGAACGAATTTAGATGTTGTTCCACATATCATCATAAAGTTTTAAAAAAAATTTGGTTCTATTAACGATGAAATAACCAATGCTTTCTTCACTGACCATATCTTTATATTCACCAGAGAATGATAGCCAAGTGCGACCTCTCGTACTTTCTCTGTACGAGACTGCAGTACCTCCTTTGTCTTCCAGCCTCCCCCGTTCTCTTCCTCTTTGCCATGAAGCGGAGCACTTTCTCCTGCGCTGGCTAGCGAGACAATGAGTAACGACAGCGGGGAAGCTCGGCAGTAATGAGAGCCAGCCACGGGACGACGATCCACGTCAACATACATCACGTGAACCTGTTGTGCTGGCCTGAACTATTCTAGCTCTCATGCGCTCCGTGGGCTGGAGGACTGTGTGGGGGTGTGAGGGTTGTACCGTGGGCCCTGTATCCAGAGGCAGAGACTGGGATAAAGGAGAGTAGGGATAAGTGGGAACCATGAGCACGAGGGAGGTGGCATATGGAAATCCAGAACCAATGGGAGGAGTGAGAGAGAGAGAGAGAGCCCAAATCCCAAGAGCGATGGGGAGGGGGGTGTCTGGAACGCCCCTGAATAAGGAGTTAAGGTGCAGGGAATCTCACGGCGAGTAGATTGGCTACAGAAGGGCCCCTGACGAGGAAATGTGGTGAGGGGACTATGCCGAGGAGAAGGAAGGGTGTAGAGAGGCCCATGACGACGATGAGGGAGGGTGTAGAGAGGCCCATGACGACGATGAAGGAGGGTGTAGACAGACGCATGACGAGGAGGAGGAAGGGTGCAGAGAGGACCGGGACGACGAAGGATGAAGATAGGCACTGGACCAGAGGGAGGGTGGAGGGTAAGTCGTTGCTTAGGCGACAACGTAAAGGACATCCAAGATATAGGTTGCGGGGAAGGGCCCTCAGGGTTAAGGAGATGGGCTGAGGGGAACCCATCGACAATGAGAAGGATCGTAGGACTCCCATTGGCATAGAAGAGAGGTGTAGGAGGGCTTAAAACAGAATGAAGGATGGAAAGGACCCCTGGGCCAGAGGAACAGCAGTCAGACCAATACTGGTGGGTGGGAGGGATGGCGTTGGAGGTTCAATCTCTGGAGAGGATATGCCGGGGATCCTGAGCTGAGGGGAAGGAACGTACGAGCGTCATGGCCCCTGGGGAAGGTTTACACACACACACACACACACACGTCATGTGTGTGTGTGTGTGTGAGTGTGTGTGTGTGTGTGGACAATACTGGTCTGGAGTGATAGGTCGTTGATATGATTGTCCCCAAGTTAGGTAACACTTTCCCCCATTCCACCACGGAATATGAGCCTTATGTCCCGTATCCTGGAAGCACGATAACAGCTTGCCAGACGATTGTATCAGCGGCTGTGATGATGAGGTGACGACTGATAATTTCTAGTAATTTGTAATCTGAGAAGCTGGCGGACGGGGACCCTCGGGCGCCATGCCAGCAACAGCAGCAGCAGCAGGAGGGACACAAACAACAACAGCTGCAGCAGCGGGCCTGGCCGAACCCGACAATTACCCTCGTTTCAACCGAACTCCACAAGAAATTTCCTACTTACTTTACTTGATCTCAAAGGCCGGCAGTGAAACCTCCCACCGTACCCTAACATTAATCTCAACACAGCCGGCAGTGAAACCTCTTACCGTACCCTAACATCAATCTCAACACAGCCGGCAGTGAAACCTCTTACCGTACCCTAACATCAATCTCAACACAGCCGGCAGTGAAACCTCCTACCTTACCCTAACATCAGTCCCATCACAGCCGGCAGTGAAGCCTCATACCGTACCCTAACATCCAGCTCAACACAGTCATCTTCTTATACGCTTTTATTCATCTTGTCTTTATCAATCAAGCAACTGTCTGCGTTTTCTTTCGCGCTGTCTCAGCCACCGAATATATAAGAGTCACCCCTGAGGCGCGAGAAGTTCCCGTTGCTACAAGCGACACTGCTTATCACCAACACGATAAGGGATCATTACCTTGACGACATCTTTAAATAAAGAGACATTTGGAGACAAATAAAACTGATCTGGTAGAGAAAGGAGCTCGCGTTTCACTGAGGTGCAGGCTTTTCCCAGCCACCTACCGGTGACACATACGCGTCTGGTTATCAAAAGTTTTATCCTGAGAGTCAAAGAGCTTGATTAAGCCCTTGAGCGCGAAGTTTTTGTTTCTTTTTTTTTTACGTATGTTAAGGATGATAAACTGTCCTTTGACCTAATCCTTATGGGGGAGTTGATGAAGGCTACCGTAGGAAACTATGATGTAGTTCCATATATAAATATATTGGACATAAGAAGGTCAGCGTAAAGTTAGACAGTGTAGGAGAAAGTAGTTAAGGCCAATAATGGCTATTGTAAAAAGTACAGGTAAGGCGATGTTGAATAATATATGAAAGAAAATAGATCTGGACTAATATTTGATACTGTAGGTTAGGATAATCCTCAACAGCATAAAAAAAAGAGAAAAAAGGAAGCGTAAATTTATGTAAGCCATTGTCGGTCCAGTGAAGGTAGGAGGTAGGCCTGAAGCTGCTGCGTTAGGCTTCAAACCACCTAATGACCTGTATGAAGGTGAGCACTGAGACACGAGACGCTTATGAGGATTTAATTCACATTCAAGCCTGAGGTAGACAAACCGTCATTAGCAACCCGTGTCTCACTGCTACTGTACTCGCTGTCTTTCAGAATGAGCAACAGTCATTAACCTGGTGTTTGTCTGCAGGTTCAGGTTACGAACACGTTTAAACAAAAAACTCGTCTTGAGTTAACTAGGCTGGAAGTGGAGAAATTATTTTGTATAATCAGTACCACTGAATCAGTTTCCCGTCTCAGTCGTTTTCTTTACATCAACATCACTTGTGTCGATGATAGTTCTTATCCGTCAGTTCAAAAATTTCTCCAACATGGTCTTGGCGTTCAACGAAGGAACGTTCTGCCATTCAGACTTGGTTGTGGCTGGCGTGTGGCGTTAAATGCGCTCATGGGTAGAAATATACTCCCGACCTGAACAAATACAACAGGATACGCGCAACGAGCCATCGATCAGAGATGGCAAGAAACAGACACACGTTAGTCTCGCTCCTCGCCCCCTTTCAGAGTGGTGGGGCCCAGTGTTCCTACAAATCCCCAGACAAAATAAGATCGAGCAAGTGTCCCGAGGGTCTGGTCACCAAACAAAAGTTAAAGTTGTTTCTGTGCTGATCGCTCCTCTCCAACCTAACCAACTGCCTTTCAAGGGGAGAGGAATTTCACAGAACATATAATGCCCTTCTTCAACGGCAAGTATTCGAACCCCATACCATTAGCTTGGGTACGCTTGATACGAGGCTTAGCGTATAATGGTATGGGGTTAGAATCCTTGCCTCTGATGGGCATCATGTGATATCCGTCCGTACCCAGATCCACTTTGACCCAGGAAGAGTGACAGTGTACATGACAGTAGATGGAACAGTATCTAAACTACTACGGAACAACATCTAAACTATTACGGAACAACATCTAAACTACTACGGAACAACATCTGAACTACTGCAGAGTGTAAACTATACAAATCTAGCTACTTCCTTCCCTCCCAGGCCAAACCTACGTTAAGGTAGAAGAGGTCTGGTTATAGAGATAAAGCAATTGCCATTATTCAAGTGTGCAGAGTCGATTGTCCGTAACATGCTAAAGACGTAAGGGGGGGGGGGGGAGAAGTTGAGTAAATGAGCCTTGCAGAAGGTGGGCAGGCGAAAGTCGCCCTCCCAGCGGGATCCCAACCCCTAACACCGAACAAAAATTGTTCGCCGCTGATGAAAAACGCAAGCAGGTTAAAACTTGGCGAACTCTGCCGGGGGGAAAAAGAAGAGGAAGAAGAAAAAAGAAACCCCGAGGTCTCATAAAAAACAGAAGTGGATCCCGCCATAAAACACCGGAAAAATGTAAGAAGGTATGTCAGTGGTGGGAGGAAAGTATGGCGGTCATCATGAAACTTACAGAGGGAGGAGGAGGAGGAGGAGGAGGAGGAGGAGGAGGAGGAAGAGGAGGAGGAAGACTATAAAACTAGAAGACGTTGAGAAGTTAGGAGCTCATTGTGGTCGGGGGGGGGGGAAGGTGCTGGGGAGGAGGGAAATGAAAGTATGCATGATGAGAAGGGAAGTTTGGCGTAGGGTTAAAAAAAAGAAGGGACGAAGGGACGGACGGTGCGTAAGGGGGAAGAGGACAGGGCAAAGGTGAAGGTTAAGGACGTCTGCTGGAAGGATGTCAGGTCGGGCGGAAGGTCACGAGATGGAGGAGGAGACGGGAAAGGTGAGGGGAGGCGATGGATGACGCAAGACAGATACTTTCTCCTGCAGCAGGGGGAGTGGGAGAGGTCGGGTCTGGTGCCACAAGAACCATGAACACTGATATGTCGCCTCCTTCCATGTGTGGGTCTGTGCCTCGAATGGATTCTTTCGTTGGAATGCGTTTACAGTCACATTATGTGCATATTTAATCCTTGATGGAAGAAGATAATCATATAATGATCTGGAGTAATAAGATTAACAAGGTATTACTCTGATACATGAGATGTGCAAAACATACAGTACTGGCGTCTAGACGTTCGGGTGCCAGTGATGGTTTTGAGGGCATTAATCCGTGTGGTTTGCGGCTTTGTTACATATATGCTTTCGGGAGGGTGGAAGACCAAGCAGGTGAGGCGTAGTTTAGGATGGAGCGGATGAATTGTTTGTGGAGGATACTACTGAATTATTATCATCCCTTGTCCTTGTTCTTGTGTTGCTTTTGTATTGATGCTATTGTCGTCGGGAGTGAATGTCATATGTGTGTCGTATGTGATGCCAAGAATCGCTGATGATTATTTTTTTGTTCCAGTGGGAGTGATTGTTCATTCATGGTGAGTGGAGAATGTCTGAGGTTAAAAGAGTGATTGAAGACTTCTGTGGGGATGTGAATCACTGTGCCAATTGTGACACACACACACACACACACACACACACACACACACACACACACACACCTACAAATATACATATACATATATTCCGGTACAAATCAGACCTGTACTAGACCTCGGTGGTTACAATCAAATCCCTTTCCCTTGCCGAGGTTCAGGTACCCGAGTCCAGGATCATGCATCTCTTACGTCTCCAGTTACTTATTCATGTCTGCTGTCTCTCTCGGAGCGGAGGTTTCTGCTGTGCGCGGACCTTCACTACTGCTGCTCCCGCCGCCGCCCAACCCACCCGACCCCACAACCTTAAAGCACCTCACCATCATCCACTCTGACTCCCTTACTCAAAAACCGACTCGTCTTATCTTCCTCATCCTCAGTCTCTTTCGAAATCATTCACACTGAACGTATGTTCTACAAGCCGAGAATTGTGCGAGAAAGGAAGATCTGCTCTTGGCAATATCTAATATCCATGATATTCCCTGGGGCGAATATTCCTTTTGGGTCGATTCTGGAGGACGGGATCAGGGACCTTCCCCGTCATTAGTGACCTCAAGCGGCTCTTCCATGAACCACGTCCACATTCCTCACTCACCATCCTGACAGCAAGGCTAATGTCCTTCGATCTCGACTCCAAGATTCTTCACCATCACAGTCACAGTATTTCTGGGGTGGTCTTTCTTCTCCTTGCTACCTCCTTTTTCTTGATGCCTTTCCTTTGCCTCTCTCTCCTCTCACACGATGGCCCGTCAGGTCATCCAGCGTTCTGGTCTTTCAATTAGACAAGAGCTTATTCCCAGCTGCTGAGTCACACGCAGTGGCAGACAGCAGTTTAGGTCTGCTGTCTGGAGGGACAGACACACACGCCGACACCATCTGTCATCAGAAGTGACAAGAGAGAGTGTCAGCTCGCACCTGCATGTGTCATACAACAGTCACGTTCTGACGGTGTCAGCTGTGGGAGGAGGTATATGTGACGAAGTAGCTCTTGAGGACATGGGTGAAGCCTCATCGGCGCTTATCTTGCCCAGAGCATCTGATGGACCTTCGTCGTCTGTGATGAACACGTACCCCCGAGTGAGTGGGGCTCCACACGTAGCCACAGATGCAAGAACCTGACATCATCCTGTGGGGAGGGAGTCACCAATCCTACCTGGATCGCTCTGGCGGACGGATTTAGAAATAAAATGTGAACACAAAGCATTTTACGGATATGTAAATGCATGAAGGACAAATGTGGTAGAAATAATGATTTCAATCGTGCTTTGACAAGGGCCGTAACTTACAAAGTGGATTCAACCATATCACAAGCGCTGTTAATGAGACCCTGTTACTTATATGCCGGTATTCCAAATCTTGTGGAACAATTAATATTCCAGTGGACAATTATATGACTAGATGACCAAGCTAGAAATGATATCTGGGTCCAGGTGTATCACACACGTCGCATGTCCTGTGAATTATGAAATGTGGGAGTGTTTACATATTCATTATTCTTAACACCACTGAATCCAAACTGTTATTAACATCACGTTGTTACGTATGTTCAATGTGGCTTAAGCGAGGAACGTATGAAAGACAGTTCAAATTCGTTAACCTTTCGTCTATGTTATTGGGTCGTTAATTTTTCGTCTATGTTAATGGTTTCTTCAAACCTTCGTTTAACTTTGAAATACATGTTTCATCATCAAAACTAATCTACCTGCAAAGCTCAATGAATAATCTCTTCACGGTGATTAAAAGATGGCTTAATTCTGTAAGATATGTCTGAAAAGGTGAATAACAAATGAAAAATTTGAAATTTCTAAAACAGAATGAGGATATAGAAGATAATATGAAACATTTGCAAGAATAAGCTGGCTCGAGAAAGAGTTGGGGAACATGAAGATATTATTCAAATGTCCTCCTTCTTTTAACTCACTAATCTATACGTTTCTGATATCCTCCAGCGACCACAGACACCCTCGAAGGAACTCAGTGGTCTGTTGTTGATTGAATTCCTTTTGTATTTCCCTCGTAAACGATGGATGGCAAACACATCAAGGACTCCCCATGCTACAGAGCTGCAACCAATACAATGAGGAATGTACCCGTAACCTTACGTCTATATATTTTCACTTGGATCGGGACAAAGCTCCCTTTGGGGGTTTCCTCTGATCAAGTCAGGGTGTTTGGAGTCGTGGACTCCCCTGCGTAGCCTCGCCTAAAAAACTCCACAACCTGGCTGGCCACGATACGTTCTATGGATATATTTTGCGAGTGGATTAACCGTACACTGGTGGGTACATGATGTTGCTAATAGATCCGG
>JAUTXX010418613.1:0-12911 GCA_032273605.1 Panulirus laevicauda
TATATATATATTTTAATGGCATTGCACTGGCTGAGCAGAGCTGAGCACTTCCCAGGACCCCTTGAGAGCCACTGAAAGCCAGGAACCCAGTCCACCTTTACCAACACCATTTTTACACCTGACTCGTTTCTCTGTCTTCTGTAGCATCCGCTGTATCGGATCCAGCCTCCGTTCTTCTGCACAGCCATCTGTCTACTTCCTAACCTTATCATCATCTTTCTGAAACCCAATTATCCAAGGCTGCCCCTCGTCATCACCGTCAAACCCGTGGCTATAATCCACTGCAAGGGCGTTTGTTGCTCGCCTCGGAGATCCTGAGTATCTTAACTTCGATTACTCTGCCTCAGATTTCCCAGCCTAGTAAAACTTTCGTTTTATAATTCGTATTTTCCTCGCCCGTGGCCCCAAGTGTACAACTCCTTAGACTATTTTGCTTCCTGCCTCAGGGCGTTGCTCACTTTACAGCTGTATTCTGATGTCCTTTATGCGTGGAATTTTAATACACACCCAAAAGTTTGCCTTGGGTCTATTAGGGATGATCACAGTGGAGTCGAGACCTTCCTTTTGTCCCCATTCTTTAATGATCTGAAAAAAACACTAACATATTCAGCCTCATTTTATCCCTCCTGAACCTTCCCGATTTAAATGCATAATCATATAATCTTATCTCTCTCCTCTCCACCTGGGTTCTCCACCCCTATATTTCCCTCCAGAAACACCTTTAGCACTCTGGTAGAGTCCAGTGGTCTTCCTTCAGTAGTTTGAACAACAGCTGTATCGTGAGACCAGTCCCGCCTCAGCAGTCAGGATGCCTCCAGCTGCAGAGGTCGTCTTGGCTGGGACGTCTTACTACATCCGTTCTCCTGATAAACGTTCATCGCCTCGGTCAGTTCGATCGCTTTTGCTCCGATGCTTCTTGCATCAGGGACGAAGCGCATCAGGCAGTGAAACTCTTCCCTTCTCCTAGATCTCATATCAGCCCTGGTGTTTCGGCAGTCTTGTGCAAGTAATTGTATGTATGTATGCACTCGAATAAGACTTAAGAGGACGGAACGTGTAAACCATCAGAGCTTGAGAGGACTCAAACTTTACAACATAGAAAGAAAAAGAGAAAGATTCGTGACATGTCACGTATGGGAACACCTCTGTGGCATACTGGACGATACCATGGGCTTGAAAGCCTCTGAACAAGGTAGAAATAGAGTCAGTAAAGACCACAAGAACACCTTGAAATCTACCCTGCTATACGAGAGCCCTGCCGTCAATAAAAGAAAATGGATGGAGAGACTCTTCAATCTACTACCAGGTGAAATAAGTAACATGAATTGAATTCACAAAAACTCGGACATATAGTTATAATCAGTTCCAGGTAGGCTCAGGTGTGATATGTATGGAATGAACGTAGCGACAGAGGAAAACCGTATTACTCCGTAACCAAGACTTACGTTGAGCGCCACGCGTTACTCCTGCCCTTTGGCAAAATCTCGTCTGAAGTAAGTAGAGTCTCTCTCTCTCTCTCTCTCTCTCTCTCTCTCTCTCTCTCTCTCTCTCTCTCTCTCTCTCTCTCTCTCTCTCTCCCCTATCACACAACCCAGAGAAGATATGACCAGTCAACCGCTAAAGATTTCCTTGCCACTCCTCCACCCTTCACCTTCGCCCCTCCTCCTCCTCCTCCTCCCCCCGAGCGTCTCCCGCCCTCTCCCGCAAGGGTTCACGGGTCAAGGCCTAGTGAAAGGGTTGTCCCTCTTCTGCCAGGCTGGACCGGGGGACATTAGCTGCCGCCCACGGTTAAGCTGCCCGGACAAGGACGTTCACAACACACATAAAACGTCAGTAAAATGAACATGTAATCTAAGAGATGAAAACCATAATGATGATGATGATGGTGAGGATCACCATCATCATTATCATTCACAATGGAGTACATGTGATAAAGATAACCGTTGAGATATGTATAGTAACGAGGAATATTAATCTACGAATCTACGTACAGGATATGAACGAGTGGATAGTTTAGATAGACTAATTTTTGTAGGCTTTACATTAGGGCTTTAGATATACGTAGTGTACTTACACTGATCTGCAATACACTTTAGGTTTTGTCGTCTTGCTATCGAACGTAGTTTCAAGGGTGTTTCAAACCCAGCCGAACAAAGGTAAAGTATATAGATACGATGAAGGAATCTCTCAACACTTTCTTTTCCAGGAAGGCCACGAAACTAGCCTGGCAACACACACAAACCCATGCACATCATAGAACACCACGACAGAACTTCCTTCCTATCTGATTCTCGAGAAATCCACAACGTTGCTGTGGATACATGTTGACTAATTCGACAACAAACATAATCAAACAAACACAGGTCTACAGATTCTCTAACAAATACAACAGAACCAACATTTGGCAAATGCATTCACGCCAAGGTAGCGTAAAACAGACATAATGATCTTAATCAAGCAACATATGTTTCAGAGCAGCTGTTGATCAACTGTGTGTGTGAGTGTGTGTGTGGTGCTTACGGGGAAACTGATTTCCCAGATACCGCAGAACATCTGACAAGTGAAATAACGCGTCAGGGCTTTGAAGGTAAGAGATACATTTGGTTAAAAAGACACAAAGACAGCTCATGAAGAAAACCTTAATTCTACACGCAGACACTAGGGTAGTTTTTCTTTATCTTTCACTAAAGGACATAGGTATTCCATCCCTGCTGGGGAGAGACAAATATGGAATATAATCAGTTTCACAACAAATATGCTAACATTCGCGATGTAATATTCAGACCGGAGTGTTCTCCCGTATTTGCCCGAGAGAAATATGTACACTTTTCAAAAATAATTTGCATTACTACAGCATCATATACAGAATGATGTGAAACACGAAATCTGTTCCTGTCTCTCAAATGATATGTTCTATAGGAGCAGGTCGTACGAGAACGGTATGTGCAGGTCGTGGAGCACACTAGACGTAGGTTATGCAAGAACAGTAGGAGCAGGTCGGACAAGAACAGTAGGAGCAGGTCGGACAAGAACAGTAGGAGCAGGTCGGACAAGAACAGAAGGTGCAGGTCGGACAAGAACAGTAGGAGCAGGTCGGACAAGAACAGTAGGAGCAGGTCGGACAAGAACAGTGGGTGCAGGTTGTGCAAGAATGATAGATGCAGGTCGTACAGAAACGTTAGGGGCAGCGCCACACGAGAACAGTAGGTGCTAGTCGTACAAGGACATTCGATGCAAGTCGTACAAGAACAGATGCAGCAGGTCTTGCAAGAACAGTAGATGCGTCTCACTCAAAAGTACATGCAGGTCGTACAAGAACAATAGATGCAGGTCGTTTTCAACAAGGTCATTTCCGTACAACGTTAATCACAGTATTAGTTGTCAGTATCCATGTGCGTCTATCGCTGTCTCTTTGGCGTCTGTGTAACCTTACGCCGAATTTGGTATTGTCACAATAAAGCTACTACGTCATGGGTCGGTGAGTGGTACATACGTTGCTGGAATTTGAATGATACGTTCCTGGAATATCCAGATGAATGGACGAACCTTAGCTGGAATGAATGGACGATCGACTTGATTGGGCATGGAATGATCAAATGAACGAAGGTAAGACGGAATACATGAATAACTGATGTTCTGCGGCACATGAACACCATATAGAAAGTAGCCACAAAAGGGTTCACCAAATACAAAGCAAAATATATATAAGAACAAATTGATGAAATTCGAAGCAAAATACAAAGAAACACGTTTCAAGGGTAATAATATGCAAAGGTTTTATCTGGAAAAGACACCAATGTCCACGAAAAGTACCCAAAATTGTTACTTTGAAGATTGACAAGAAACAATAGACCTCTTAGCGAAGTAACACTGAGACATTTTTCTCTAGCAATAAAAGTTATTGTAGTCGACTAAAATAATGTGCTTAGCAGTCAAAGGGCACTAGTTGAACTTAGCTGCAGACCTATTCCGGGTGACTAAAGAAATTTTCTAATAAAAAAGAGAAGTGGGATTGTTTAGCAGTAGTGAAGGACAAGTCTCGCTGCTGCAGATATACGAAAGATGAAGAGTGAAACAATAAGCGACAATATAACAGGAAGTGAAAAAGAGGGGCTGGTGAAAAGGGGAAGACAATCATAACAGGAAATAGATCATAAGAAAAATGACAGAGCCAATGATAGACAGTAATGGACTATCATGGAAGTGCCGAGGCAAGCAGGGAGACAGAAACAGGCAGAGAAGGGAAGACATAAGTAAAGAAGGAGACACCTTTCGAGAATCACTGGAACAACCAGAAAAGGCCAAAACGAAGTGGAGACCAACAGAGAGGGAGACAGACAATCAGGAGAGGATGGACACGGCCAGATACGTACATGTCTAAACAAAGAAGGACAAACAAAGGTACATCGGTCAACTAGCGGGTTGTAGGCTACCAGACAGGAAGAGGAACTGGAGGTGGCGTCTTGACTAGTACAGACCGCCCCACTGTTTGGGACGACAGCCACATTGCGCTATGTATGGTGACCACCGCGACACCTGTTGTCATTGGAAAAATTCGGTATTTATTCATTAGTTTCATTGAGATCATTCTCTTTCCAGTCCCATGATCATGACGGTACGGCCCATGGGTATGGCCTAGCCTTTGACCTGACCCATATAGATCAGATCAAAACGTAGGTTATCATACCCAGGGGTCGTACCGTTATGGTCAAGGGTCATCGAGGTTGCGTCTGCCGTGATGTTCAAGGAGTTATGCAAGTAAAAATCATGTTATCGATATCTAGATCACTGTATCAAGACCCGAAGGACGATTACAGAGAAGAGCCCTAGTGTCCAGGACCGCCACACACACACACACACACACACACACACACACACACACACTTCGCTTCGCTTCAAGAAGAATAATTTCTGCAGCACGGAACCTGATCCAACTGCCAAATGTAGGCGAGAGGCCGGACCCACCTACTGCGTTGGCCTTCGCTCTACAGGGCGTCAGTGTAACGTGAATGCTTAAAGCTTTAAATCGATTAAACGTACACAGTTCAAAGAGGAATGTTTGTTGGCGCCAAGTCCCTCAGTTACTGATGTGACAAGTTGTCATATGGTTGACGTTGGTACGTCAACCATACTGATTGCTCTGTGTTGCTGTTGTCTGGTGGGTCATCCAGAGCAATCAGTACTTCGGTACCACAACCCACTGGCGAAGTACCTCAGCACCACAACCCACTGGAGAAGTACCTCAGTACCACAACCCACTGGAGAAGTACCTCAGCACCACAACCCACTGGAGAAGTACCTCAGCACCACAACCCACTGGAGAAGTACCTCAGTACCACAACCCACTGGAGAAGTACCTCAGTACCCAAACCCATTGGGGAAGTACTTCAAGACCACAGCCCACAAGGAAACCACTTCAGTACCACGACTCACAGTGGATGAACTTCAGTAACACTGCCAACAGAGGCATTGTTTCAGTGCCACTATCAACAGAGGCCTCGACGCTTATAGGCACAGGATTCTCAGTTCTCACTTATGCCACTGGTTTGCGGGAGAATAACACAAACCTTAGATCATACTTGTTAATGGCAGTAGATATGAAGGCCGAAAAGTTAGTGAGAAAGTAAATCCAATAGCCTAAATTTCACTTCAGTGTTCACATCCCCTGGTAAAAGCGTGTTAAACTACGGTCGTTCATGTCAGACATAATCTGTATAATGGTATCTTAACATAAGTATGGAAAAATATCATTATATTAGAATCGTATTGATTTTCTCTCTAACAAATTTCTAGTGAAGTCCTTTTTCCCTTCCATGCTTCCTTCCCTGCTAACCTTGGCGCGAACTGACACCCGTCAAAGCTAGGCTGTATCGGGCCTTCCCGACGTTCGGCTGGTACCCTGTGGCTTCCACGTCTCGCTCTCTCACCTGTATCCTATAAAGCGTAGCGAATGGCTGACGGGGAACCAGTTAATCTGAACGTGCCCGCGTTCCTATGGCTGGTTCTCCGTCTGACTACAACGGTGACTACTATACGTGTGTTACGGGAGGACAGTTTTACACATATTACCTCGTCTGTTACCTGTATGTACATATGATGTTTTAACATTGTGTATATATACCCCAAGGTTACGCCAGGTACCCAATTATCGACCAACTCTAAAAGGGGTTTGACTGGGAGCCGGCTGACCTGTCAGGGTCTCAAACTCCGGACCGTTAGATTGCTCGGTCGCCACGCTAACCACTGCGGCGGAGGCCACAATCTTCCGAAAACCAAACATAAGAAAATCGAAGAACATCACTGTCGCTGGCCATCTAGAATCTCATGGCATCCTGATATCCTTTTGATGTGAATAGTTTACGAACAACGTAAAGACCATGAAAAAATGATGAGACACTCATGTAATCAGAGGAAAATCCATCATTAACTAAAACTGTCATTACGTCAGACTGACGCAACGAAGGAGTTTGGGCGTTTGGGCTTTAAGCCCGTCAATTGCCAGGGTGATTAAGGCCGTCAACGTAAGTTACATCCACCAAACGAAAAATCTTGAACACCTTCCTCGGATGTAAATATCATTTCAAGACCACTATGCATGTGGCCCATAATGATACAGGGTAGAAACAGGACGGTTTGCATAATGTGTGTGTGTGTGTGTGTGTGTGTGTGTGTATGTGTGTGTGTGTGACCACTTTGCATCATGAGTGTCAGGCAGTGGCAGGCAGGGTGAGGGGTTGATCGGGTTACAGCAGACGACCTTCAGGAGGCCGAGTCCTGGTAATGTTTGGTCTCACTGTTTACTTATTGATGTGTTATATTAACAACTGTGGTTATATTCACCACGATTACTATGCTGCTTATAACTACTCAAGTTCACCAGAGCATAAGAGAACAATGAAGGAACAATTAGGATGGTGCATAAAGCAGCGAAACACGCAATCCCCAGAGATGGTGTTCAATAACGGGGATTTCAATCATAAAGGAATACTCTCCGAGAATTTTCATTCTCATGGAGACAGGCAGGGGGACACAAGTTTTTCCAGTATATGCAGGAAAATTGCCTGTACTAGCGTGTCACTGAGCAACCTAGAGTCAGAGGGGCTTATACACCATCTTCACTAAGTCCTATCTCTAAGATTAGCAGCATGGAAATTGAGGATATGATACACATGGTTGTTAAAAGAAAAAAATGTTAAGTCGTATGAGCGTTTAAAAAATTTGACCTAACCGTTTATACAAGCATCAAATTCTACTTTATCCGCTAAACTATACAATTACATGATCTTTTTTCAAATCTAAAGAAAATGTGTCTATTCTACGAATCTAAAAAGATGAATCTACTTTTATAATATGATACAAATATGGTCCTAAGTGATTGTATACATCATTGCTCATGGCGCTAGTGCCGTGGATACCAACATACAGGGAAAGTGAACGTGTAGATGTTTCAAGACTACGATCGATTGTGTCCGTCCTTTGCAATGTCTTTGGACAACTGTTGGGATCTAAATATTTCCATTGGTAACTGTACTCTCCTTAATTCATCTAGATATAACTTTCACTCAGTCATTCACTCATCATTCAAACTGACAATCACTAGTTCAGTTTAAAACATGGAGGAGATAACCTAGTTATGTCATAATGATTCTAGGTTCTATTTCTAATTTTATGATTTCAAGTTCAGTAATTCCCAATACGACTCCTAACATAATTTTGAGCCACCCTGTATGACGCAGCACTTGGGGAGAGTGATCACGTAATAATGCCTGAGTAACGTGGTATATAAAACATGACAAGAACAAATATTAAACCAGCCTCAAAGAGGAGATATAGTCATAAAATCTCCATAGAATTAATGGAAATCCAACGGGAATATAAACTGGAAAAACCAAGTTCAGTAATCTTCATATGATTCATCTTTATTGACGGCTCTATCTTATTTACAGGAGAGTAGGGTCATGCGTACCGTTAGCTGCAAACAAGATAGGAAGGGTAGAAATTAATGTGGTTCACTGAACGATGTTTAGAAACGGGGGAGCCTATGAATGTACAGAGGATCGAATATATACAGCACTACAGCTAGCCAGCATTTCAGAGATATAAGAGATCAAAATATAAGTGTAGCAGAATAAGAAAGAAGGACTATTGTGGACAAGACATAACATAATCTAAAACCTTTCTGTAAATTTATTAGGAGTAAATCATCAGAAAAAGAGCAGCTAATCAGGCTAAGGGATTCAGTGGGGAGAAGCTCAGATTACGGAAAGACATGCAAGAAGCTGAGTGAAACTTTCAGAAGTGTTGTCACGGTGGAAACTGCCGTCCGAAAACTAATGAGGTGACATAAGGAGAAGGTGTTGTTAAGCACGGAAAGATTTCGAAGAGAAGTAAACTGACTGCTAAAGGACCTTGGCCTATTTACGGCTCGTTTCTTCATACGTGCTGAAGATGTGTAAAGATACGCATGACAGGCTGCTTGTAATGTTGTTCAAGATGTGTAAAGATACGCATGACAGGCCCCTTGTAATGTTGTTCAAGATGTCTCTGGAGAAAGGCAAAGTGCCAAGGGAGTGGAAGATTGTAGATGTTATACCTGTCTTTAAGGAGAAAAGGAGAAGGAAAATTACGCTTAAGTATAGATCAGTGTCTTTGATAAGTGTGGTCTGCAAACATGGGCTGGGGTCATGCCTCAAGGCTGAGTACTGGGAACTTTCCTGTTCTTGATTTATGTAAATAACTCAGTAGTAGGATTGCAGCCATACCACAATATGATTTTTGGATAATCCCAAGGTCTTGGGAAACATAAAGATTGAACGCAGTGGCAAGAACTTATAAGGCGACATGACAAACTCCAAAGTTGGTTTGACTCTTGGTAAGTTGATTTACAGCTATTCTCTTTAGCTCAATCTTGCATCTAACAGGAACAGTATGATTTAAAACGGATATCCAGACTGATGCGAACACTGACTCATTCATGGTAATAATAGTAAAATGTTTATTTCAATTACCATTATTCGAATGTACGAGAGTTAACTACATAAAACTTATACCGCACCACCAGTGAACGATCTGTGCGTAATCACATAGATTGCCTATAATATACCTGTTCTCGTACTAAGTACCCCCCATTTTCTGTTACCATACCGTAGGTAACAGCATTCTGCCCTGAGGTGTGTTAGTAGCTTCCGATCCTGGCAATGTATCCAATAGCGTTCTGACTACTTGGCTCTGTCTTTAGGTCTTAGGGAAGTTCAGTTTGCCTTTATCCTATGAAAATAGGAAATGGAATAAGTTCAATAAAGATTCCCATTTTATTTGGGTGTATAAAATTTTGCAGTTGTTACTAAGAAATTTTAGCGATACTTCACGCGAAACAACAAATAACAACTTCAACTGATTTCAAAAACCCGTTAGTTATCGGATCAAGGGTGAGGCTGTCAGCAGAATGTAGACCACTGAGCATTCTGGAAATTCTAGTTTATCTTAGTATTGGTCTAGTTTCTACCTACATTTAACATATTTCATTGTGTATAGAAACATTACATTGTTGTCTCCTATTAATATTTCTTTCTACCTCAATATATATTCGAGTTCTTAATCTAAAAGACACCAAATTGACTGTGTAGCCACAAGCCTAGCGCATGGCAGCCTAGCATTTACGTTAATGTCAAACTGATGTCCGAGGCTTGTTCCTCTAGTGTACACAAACGTTGAATTTCGCCAATACACGATATATCTCTGAGTAGATCTCCCTGTTATAACCGTTAAAGTTAGCATAATAGATACTTTTCACTGTTGTAGCATAAACTCTGATCTCATCGGGTCTGAAGGGTATCGGGGCTCATTCTTCAAACACAAATTCTTTGTGGTATATCAGCACCGGTCGCTCGGCGGCACGTATAGATCTGGAATAACAAATGAGCAGCCTCATACCTAGCTACCTACACTAACCCAAATGATTAGTTCAGCGACCTGCCGCAGTTAACTCCCAGAACCAGATTTATGAATAATTTGGACCAGTTGCAACACTGCAGACTGCACTCGAGAGACAAGTGAGTATAGGAGTTCCCTAAGGAAGGCAAGTTAGCCAAACTTGTGCAAGGGCAGGACGCACCTCCCACGCACCGAGGACGGGCCCACGCCACGCCCAGTCGGCCAGGGTGAATTTCCACGCCCTACGTACGGTCTATATAACTCTCACGCCAAGATTACACAGCAGAAATGTGTGTAATAACATTAGCACAAAAAAATACATACTCATACACACATACACGCGTACAAGTGCACACTTAGTGAGAATGGCAAGGTACTATTATTATAGTAGGGTGGGAAATTTCAATTATAGAGAGATGGACTGTGGGAACTTGGAGTCACATGGAGAAGGAAAGTCTTGGAGACGTGTTTTTGTATTGTTTTCAGGAAAACCGCTCGTGCGAACATGTTACTGAGCAAACCAGGATCACGGAGGCTGAAACACCATCGTTACTAGATCCTAACTTTGACACGTACTGATATGCAAATTGAGAATACCGTATATGATACACAAACTGAGAGAGGTGATCGTGTAAATGTTTGCCTTTGATTAAGAGACAAACGGGAACGTTAAATAAGTAAAGACGAAACCAGATCCAGAGGTGTATCGTGGAAACTGCAGAGTAAATATTTATGGTAGCATAAAGTAGGATATAGAGTTCAGGAGCCATGTAGCAAGACATTGTGGTGGAAGGTTCTGTGAAAATCACAATGAAGATTAAAGAACATAGGTACCTTTAGCCTCAAATACCGGGTTGTATTGAGCTACAGACCACTCTCGCTGACGAGCGTGCTCTGCAAGGTACTGAAAAAGATTATAATCAGAAAGCAAATGGATTCAATGAAAAGAAATCATACACAAGGACCATTTTAGACTTCTATGCGAGGGAGATCCATTTTAGACAGAAGACAAGGCTGGATATATTGTGTACTAGGACTGTCAGGAAGCATTTGAAGCAGTGCTGCATAGGAGTCTGGTAAGGAAACTAAATGCATGGGATAAAAACAAGGGATAGACTACCTCGATGGATAGAAGATTACCTTAATGAAAGAGAACAAAAGGAGGAGTATTCTCGAAGTGGGTTGAGGCCACTGGTGTGTTCCGCAGGGCTCTCTTCTGGTACCATTGTTCTTGATATATGTATATGACTTGCCAGAAGGATTGAAAACGTACGTGAATATGTTCTGTGGACAATCCCAATGTCATGAGAATAGTGAAAAGCGAGGAGGATTGCACCATCTTACAAGGGAACCTGAATAAGCCGAAACGTTCATCTGATACATGAGTGAAGAAATTCAGGCAGAGATGATGAAAAGTAATTAGGATGGGACACAGTGGCAATAGGCCTCAGTACGAATATTAGCGAAAATGAAATAAGAGAAAGAAATCTGGGTGTGAGAGGGACTTGCAGGTGGACGTTGTACTTAACCTGTCGCTAGTCCCACTATAAGGGAAACAGTAAAGGAGATATCGTACTGCTGGCGAAAACTAGAATATACTTCTCAAATCTGGTCTCCGCGCTTAAAGGAGCTCGAGGAACTTAAAGAGAAGGTTCAGAGGAAGATAAGAAAAGTGATACCATAAGCTGGAACATGAAATTAAACAAGCATCTCGTTCGAAGAGACGTAAAGAAGTATCTTCATAGTATAAGAATACTGGATACATGGAATGAACTGTGATGATCTTATTGATGTGGCCACCATACAGAAGTTCGAAACTTTGCATAGTCGTAGAAAAAGTTCGAGATGGACCCAAAAGGTGTAGAACTCCCTCCCCACATGGAACAAATAGGTGATTACACACACTCGGGCGTATACACGCAAAAGTGCATATGCGTTCACTCTATAGTTAAGCACAGACGCTTGCAAATCAAGACATACTAAGATTCAGTCAAAATCATGTATCACTACCCAAAAAATGGTAGAGGGAGAAAGATAGCGGAGGTTGAGGGAAGTAGAGGCGGTGGAAGATAGATAGGTGAGTAGAAAAGGTAGAAGAGAGGGTGTGGATGGAGAGAGAGAAGTAGAAAGAGGTAAGTGGAAGAGAGAGGGATAGGTAGAGACGGTAGAAGGAGGGGTAGAGGGAGAGAGGTAAAAACGGTGAAAGAGAAAGCGATAAAAGAAAGAAAGGGGAAGCGGTAAGACGGTAGAAGAGGAAGGGGTGGCTGAGGTGGAGACAGTAGAAGAGAGGGAACAGGAAAGTAGAGTCGTCAGAAGAGAGAGGGGCAGAGGAAAGAGAGAGACGGAAGAAATTAGAAGGGTAAGGGAAAGTGGGTACGGTAAAATGGAAAAAAATGTAGGGGGAGGCGGAGACGGCAGAAAAGAAAAGAGTAGAGGAAGTAGAGACAGTGGAAGAGAGAGGGATAGAGGAGAGATAAAGAAGTAATATCGTAACTCATAAAGTTAAGCCATTTCTCAAAGGAAGCCCATTTCTGTTACCCAGATAGTCTAGTATGTTACACTTACATTACATGATGTTATGGACTCGTTTCGAAAGTTCTGCCAGGGGTTTGGGCATGATTCCCCGTTCGGGTCTTGCTAAATCGTCAAAAACTGGAACGTCATTCACTAATCTGTATTGCATTTATACGATTTTTTTTTCTCTGATAATGGCGAAACGTTGTTTAGCGATGACATCCATCTCAGGCGTCATGGAGAAACTTTGACATCAGTAATTCAATCAGACAATTAAACACTTTTGTAAGTGTGGATTTTGCTCTCACGCTCGCCATTGTATGACATTAAACCTTTTGGTCTCACACCTTCATGAAAAAGGGTATTATGTATATATATATCTATATATATATATATATATATATATATATATTTGTTTATATATTATACTTAGTCTCTGTCGCCCGCGTTAGCAAGGTAGCGCA
>JAUTXX010418723.1:0-12909 GCA_032273605.1 Panulirus laevicauda
GTTTATTGTCTCCATCAATATCTGAGAAAAAACAACAACTCTGGAATGGCTAAAGTCACTTTAGGAACAATGTATTGCTTTTTAATATGAATAATCATACACTGCAAATCAAAAAATTACCTCTTAAATATAGAGAAAAAGAAAATAGGAAAAAGGTCAGATTTCAGCTCGAGAAAAGTATTTTGAGCTAAAATCTTCACCTGCCCTTCACCTATGTATTTCACTTATAATGCTGTCAAAGCCTTATAGCTAACATCAGTAAGGTAAGCACGTACCTGACAGAAAATGCCAAAGTCATACCTGATGCATACAAAAGATGTTATTACAATATGTCCAAACAGGTAGTGTGAGTAAACTATTAAAAAAATGCTGAAAGCACCTGCTAAAGCTCCATCTACATGAATCCTCCATGATGACGTTCCCACAGTTCTCTATGCCATCAGTCTCAGACCATGAGGCTCCAGGTGAGCTGAGAGCAGTAAAGGTGAAAGAAGCCTATCCATGATGACACTCTTTTTACCTCAGTTCTCTATCCCACCAGTCTCAAACCTCTGAAGCTTAGTTTCCCTTTTTGAAAAGCTAATCTTAAGTATTAATTTTAAGCATTAATCTTCCTTAATCCCTCAATAACTGTCCACTAGTTTTATCTAAACACATGGAAAATTCCAGTTTGGATCATATCTCTCTTCTTCACCAAAACCATGAAAAGTTTGCTCAATCTGTTCTTCATCTATGGGGCAGGAATGTCTTCTCCAAGATACAGCTGATGGCTGAATACTTGTGTGTACCTATTTAAGAGACTGGCAACTCAACATTAAAAAAGTCATACTTTCTGTATCTGGCACCAATATTCCTTAAAAACTATACCTGATAGTGACAAATTATGATTTCAACAGAAAAATGAAGAAAAATATAGTGTCAATTACCCAACTAAAAATAAAAGAATATAAATGAACAATTGTATTCTTTTTTCAAAACTGAAAGAAGTTATATTTTCAACATCATGCATGAAAATTCAATAAAAACCATAAAGAAGAAATGTAAATATTTAGAAAAAATTAAGAATAAACAAATGGATTTTCCAATACTAGTATACATATGGGCAAAACTAAGGCAATACAGGGCCTAAATTATGCACATATATCTTTATATAGCAACTGTGCACATGTTGCAGTTGTTTCGAGTTACAAGGATGTTCCCGAATAATCCAGAACAGAAAATGTCTTTTGTAAGACGTAGGATAAATTTGAACTTTGGAGTCATGTGGTATAAATCTTTACTCAGATACATTCAATGGCTGCAGTGAAAAGGACGAGGAAATATACTACTCAGCAGACATTAAGATATCTAGCTTTATGTGTTCGAAATGTAGGTAATTGAATCTCCAATGGAGAAACATGAAGGACTGTATCAACGCATATGTAACATAACAAATCTCACCTAATCTAGCAATTGTTTCTTCGACAATGTTTAGAATGGTTGCATGGGAAGACTCTGGATGTCTGAAAGCCAAAAATTCATCAATGGATAGCTGCTCAGGATCATTCCGTGCAGCCTCTGACCAAGCTGCCTTGTCTCTCATGATGGTCTCTGTTGATGATGATAGCAAGATAGTGTATGCCTCTGCATCTGGAATAAACTGAGATACTTTCTTCAATATAACAGAACTTAACATGTACAATATTTTTTGATATAATCCAAAAACATATCAAACACAAGCTATTGCTTGAGTTGTTAATAAAAAAAATCACCAAAGCAACTTGATAAATAAAGTTTCTGTGTTGCAGGATTGCTCTTTATGAAGACATATCCATCCTGCTGTCTTCCAGGAAAATGCTAGGAAATTTCAAGATAATCCCAGTATACAGAAGTTGATTCCTGTAACCCATGCATGTACTTGGGACTGATGCATATGAACACATATGATGTTCCATGCTGACTAGCTTTCACATCTCTTGAATTGTTGGCAAGTATCTTCAGAATGGCCATCTATATAACTATATCTATGATGCCAGTTCCCTTCTGTAACTCTCTCAAGGGGGTGACCACAGCAAATGAGTATCCATAACTGGTGAACTCCAATGATGCTTCTTGGCCTTTTAGTGCCTCACCCTTAACAGGATACTGGTAGAGGGCAACTCTAGTACAGTGTTTTAAGAGGCTCCTACCCTGTGATCTTACTGAATACTTCTACATAATATGTCTGCCTAATGTTCCAGCCTACTACTTATACCAACTGCTCCCATCTAATATTCCTACCTACTACTTCTACCTAAAGTTTGTACCTACTGGCAGTACTTAGTTTGCATTTTTGATGATATCTAAATCATATACTTATATGCAGTGGTGGAAGCCACTGCAATTCATACTGTGATGCCACTGCAATTCATACTATGATAATATTTTGAATATATATTGAAAAGACATCCTTATGGATAGGGTGGAAAATACAACCCATGCATCTCTTGTCTGCCACAGATGGTGACAAAAAGGGGCTGGAAACCCTCACTTCCTTTATCATCCCTTTCTAACTGTAGGAACAAAGGGAACAAAGTGAGGATTATTTGTGAAAGGCATAGTTCTTGCGCTACCCTGCTGTGGCATTAAAGACAAAGAAAAAAAAGAATATAAAACATTCATCTGCCTTAGACAAAGAGCCATGAAGCACTGCTCTTTTTTCCATTGCATCATCCTCAGAAAAATATATGACATTGTCTCAGAAAAAATATACATCAACGCCTTCTGGATATGTAAAGTATTTCAGATCCTTAAAAGTGTGTAAACAACTGAAAATTCAAGAAGGGTCATGCTTACCTTTTAGTTCTCTGGGCATTCCTTTATGGTCTTTCTTGTGGTCCTCAATGTACTGATCATCATAGCCATGTTGCTTTAAGAAGTATCGATGGAACTCATCCCAAGACACTTGACCTAAACACACCAAGAAGAAATAAGTTTATCTGGTGTGCTTTTTCATTAATTCACTGAAGTTCATAATGCCAAAAGTGCAGGTGGTACATGAGGTATTGGTGGAAAAAAATGAGACGACTGTTAAGAGAGAATGCAAATTCCTAGTATGGTAGAGATATGAAATGTGGATGTGTAAGTATGATGTGAAGGATAAACATCTTCAGCCTTGGTGTTACTTTTGATTCCAGGTCCCTTAACCATCCTCTCCCTTTAATCCCTCTCACTACTCAATATTTTTTTTCCTGTCAAAATATTCCAATCCATTGTCCCACTCTTAATACTAACTTCCATTTGAATTCTGCCTATCCCTCTCACTACTCAATATTATTTTTCCTGTCAAAATATTCCAATCCATTGTCCAATTCTTAATACTAACTTCCATTTGAATTCTGCCTAAAATCTGCAATACTAATAAGGCCTACAGCAATACTCACACAGCTAAAACACCAAAACTCAAAAAAGCTTTTCTTCTATGGAACATAGTTGTCACAAAAGACATCTATTCAGTATATAAAAGGTACACTTAAGCAAGATAAAATTAATTATTTAAGCAAATAAAGTATGGTAACATGTGCAAAAATTAGACTTTTACATCTCAGAATGTTAAATCTCATTGTTTTGTATGGAGTTCACACAATCTGATTTGAGATGATAAAATTCAGATGTGCTTAACTATGATGTTAAAATCCTATATACACATATACATATTCATACTCGCTTGCCTTCATCCATTCCTGGCACCAACCCTCCCCAAAGGAAACAGCATTGCCACCCACTGCGTCAGCAAGGCAGCACCAGAAAAACAGACAAAAAAGGCCACATTTGTTCACACTCAGTCTCTAGCTATCATGCGTAATGCACCAAAACCACAACTCCCTATAAATCCATGCCCCATGGACCTTTCCATGGTTTACCCCAGACGTTTCACATGCCCTGGTTCAGTCCACTAATAGCTGAGGTGGAAGAAGGGTGTTCTATGCATCTTCACCTTTTCCAAAATGTATGACAACAAAACCTCCTTTGCAACTAAACAAAAAGGTACAGTATTAGTGAATCAACAAACCCATGAAAGGAAAGTTGTGGGTAAATGTAAATATAAATGTAAATGTAAATATATATCCCCTGTATTTTCGTTTCCTGGTGAGATGTCCATATAACTTATTGCCAAGGTTAGCTGTGGGTACCTGAAAAGATTGAAAATTTTTTTGTGGATAAATAAATTTATGGATATTTGGCATTTATACATGCCTTTAGAAAGCATGGGCCTATTCAAGCATGGACGGGAAACTTGAGGTTGCACATAAAGGTCCTTTGTACTTTACTGGATAGATGTATTTATATATGTCCACAGCCCTTAAAAAAGGTTAAACATAAGTACAGCAGCTGATTATGGAAGGATGTTAAGGGCCCTGTAGCAAGAATCTTACTAGGCAAAGATACCAGTTGTTCAAAAGTTTGTACAGTGAAGAGAGCAGTAGGTAAAACAGAAAAACAGTGGTAGGTACACGATAATCTTGATCCACATAACACTCAATTCTGGAGATTCAAAATTCACAAGGCAAGCAACAGACATTTTGATGTTGAAATAAGAGTGAATTTCTCATTCAAAATCAAATTAAGGGTGTTGATTTACTAGATGTGTGGATAAAGAATGGTAAAATCTCTGTATACATAGCTCTCAGAGAGAACTAAAACACCATGAAAGGCACAAGCAAGATGATAAACAATAGATGGAAAATTAGTAGGAAGGCTGCATACGCTCATGACAAGACTGATGAAAGAGTCAAGTCTAACTGATGGAAAAGAATCCTGGGAAGGGCCAGTATAGCTACTACTACTCAGTGGCAGTGCAATCAAAAGGAACCTGAGATTCTCTGCAATCAAAGATGCCCTACATATATATGTCAAATTTCATTCTGCTCGTTTTCAAACAAATCTGAAATGAGAAAGGGTAAGTAAGAAAGGATGTGAAGACAGAAGGTACAAAAGAAAATAGGTGTAAGATGCATGCAGAGAAGTCATAAATCTAGCCTGGTACCTTAGTACTAATATGATGTACAGAAAGACCAGAAATTCCAAAACAGAGAGTCTACATGGTTCTAAGCACCACTTTAACACTCCCAAAAAAGTAAGACAAATGATAATAAAGAGGAAACAAGAAAAGTAAGTGGATTAAGTACATGATATCAAAATACTGGTGTTGGCAGATTTTGTAAGCATGTAGTAATGCTATGGGAGAGAAGTCATCATCAATGAAGTTGTATCATCATGTGGACTGAAAGGAGTACAGCTTCATTAAGAATGTTCTTGCCCCAAAGGAGCCAAACCTTATCTTGCTCCTACCTGGAGCTTGCCCTCATAGCTGCAGGAACCCCATATACAGGGAGGGGCCCTAGGATCACATGATAATAATAATATTAAAGTATCAGCTGATGGAAAAAACATTGGAGCTTGTTTAAAGACTGAAAGGAAAAATGTAAAATAAGCTAAAATAATTCATTAAAACATTTGACAGAAATATGTGTGTACAATCAAAGAAATAAGTCCCTGCCAGTGATAATGTTAAGGCAAATTTCATACCATTCCTTGGATTCTGGTCTATTGCTGTGAACATGAAAATATTCTCCTTCAAGGCAAGATTGAGATGCTCTTTGATCTTAGAGCTGATCCATGAAGACAATTCAGACAATTCCAAGAGGCCATCAGCATTACTGTCAGCTCTGAAAACAAATTTAAAAGAACTATAACAATGGAAAAAGTTAATCATCTGAAAATCTGGTACTAATATGAGATAGGGCAAAACAAAGAACAAAACATATTTCTAAACAGTATCTATTGTTCAAGTTTATTGTTATATTTATTCACCTGAAATTCTCATCCTGACATTTGATAACTAATTGTTTAATATTAATTGGTACAAATTTTTTCTGTCCTGATACTACCTGCAAACAAAGATCATTATTTTCAAATAAAACAAAGTACTTGATAAACAAACTTTTTGAAGGTTTCTGTCAGTAATGAGATCTGTTGAGAAGTTTCCAGGCCAGCATTGGAATCTTGTAGAGCAGCTTTAGCATACTTCTCAGCCTCTCTCTTTACAGCTTCACGATGCTTCGCTATGACAGCCTCAGCCGACAAGTCATAGTGAGAATGAACTACAATCAATAATTAATTAAGTAAAAAATTGATAACAAGGAACAAAATGCGATTCTTAAATTTAGAACTATAATCCAAACTAACAAGCTTCTCAGGGCATTATATTTTCTGACTCCACTGACAATGCCTACGATTTTAAGTTTTCCAAGACAGGATACACATTAGTCAAGCATACTGGAATTTCTTTGACTGTATTAGAAGAACATTTATCATAATGAGACAAAACAGTCAGACAGAGCACATAAGAAAGCCAAAATGCAATCGATACAAAAAAAGGAAAGGTCTGGTGATTTTCTTTAGCCTAGACAGAAAAGAGAATAAACAGCAGCTCTCAACTCTAGCACAGATATCAAATTAAAGTTGTTTCAATAATCTAATCTAAAGTCACCCCACTCTAGACTAAGATGAACTTACAAATGTAGGAAGAAAATGGGTTCTGACTTTTGGTAGCTCTGTTGAACCTGAATAGCGTGAGCTAAAGATACTCTGTCCAAGGCAGTGTAAACAAAATCAGGAATGAAATGTAACAAGGTTCTAGTTTATGGATATCTCAGAAATAATCTAAGGATTTGTTAGAAATGGATTTCTGATATGTATTAACAGTGCTTTACACTGGGGAGCTTGATTAGGAAGTTTCTATTCTCTACCATTGTTTCAACACTGCCTTAGTAACAAAATCCGATAAATGCAATCATTTCTTATACTAATTTCTTTTTGCTCATATTGTAAATGTATCTTACCGTCAGAACACCATTGTAAATCATATACAGTTTAATGCCAAAGGTGAAGGTAATATATCTGTAATATTCTAATCACAGTAGTACTAAATATAACAAAGATATCACTGGATATCTCCATCTGATTGAATGTTCTGACTCTGGCCGCTGTTTCATACACAGATGGGGATAAATCAGAAAAAAACCACAAAAGGCCAAAGGGTAAAAAAAAGATACTATATTCATTGCAAACTTACGAGTGTTCGATCTTAAGGGGATGTTCAGCAAGTGAACGAATCCCATAAAAATCAAATAAGCAGAAGCAAGTCCCACCCACAGTCTGAGTCGTACATCTAGCCTCATAATGCTGCTGACTCTTAACAGTTTTCTCACTGGTATCAGTATCATCATCAACAGTGACATGACTGATGACTGGCAGCCGAAGAATGCAAGACACCTGGAAAAGATATTGTACAAAAGTAGGAATATGTGTGACTGGGTGGTTCAGGGATCTCCTATAGTATGAAATGAAGTCCATTTCCACTTTCACACATAAAACTGCCAAACTCCCTCTAGATAACTTTACTTTCCATCCAGATAAAAGAATCCAAAAGAGGTACATATACAACTGATAAATGAATACATCTAAAATTAGTATCTTACCAGTTTCTTCAGCTTGTTGAAAATAAATGTTTCTAGTTAAGTGCATACAGTACACATTTAGAGGGTATGATTTTATCTACGTTCTGTACAGCTACGCAGTAACATTAGCAAAATAATCAACACAATCATTCTATAATTCCATATACATAATAGTAATTGTAGTCTGAAGCAGGATAGTCTTTTCTATTTATTGAAGCAATTTGCACAACAGTAAAAGGATGGTTATATTTCAAATTTCCAAGTCATTCTAGACTTTTACAACAAAAGCAAAATGATAACACAACATTTTGTCCAAGCACCATCATCAGCCACATTTATGATATACAACCTTTCATCCAAGGATTGGACATCATTTGCTTGAAATACAGTACAGAAGATGAACACTGTAGAGCTTACGTTTTGAAATCATGAAGCAGTATGACCGACAAGGTGATGACAACAAAACCATATAATATTAGTTAAACTGGGTTTGATTATGTTACATTTCCTGGATTGGCTTCGACTCACTTTGTTAAAGCACATAAATATGAAGACAATATCAACCTACAAAATCTAAACTAACTTAACTTAGCATTCTTAAAAGTGATTGCTGTTGGTGGAATACAGCTCTGTTGAGTATACAAATCCACTGACATGACTATTGTTTGAGCTCGTATATAAATTGCTACTTTTAAAGCATATAATCAACTTTAAATTTCCATGATCTTAGTACGGTAATAATACTAAAGTCTTAGACGACCGCTAACTCTTATTTGAGTCTTCTAAATAATTTCCTGCTCTTGTAAGCTGCAAGTGTGTTATCTTTATCATGGGAAAGTGTAGCAATGCTTATGTTACTGCTATATCTGTCTGGGTGTTTATTCTGTGATCTAACCTTAAATCATGACAGTTGATGAAGTCTGGTCTCAGCCATCAAAATTTCTCCATTTGTAAGCTGAAGGTGTTATATGGGCCATTCACCGTAATTATAAGGTTCAAAATGGTAAAAATATAAAAGGGCACAAACCTTTAATCATGGGGCTTGGTATCTCTAAACTTGAGCACTAAATGAAATAATAATAAATCTCAGTATTGGGTGCCAAGCGTTCACTGAAACAGAATTACTCATTCCTCAACATTCACCGAGACTGAAGGTTTCGTGATATCGTTTATCTTCCCACAATCTGTGCAATAACAAAGTCGATAAGGGCAGTTTCCATGACTGCCAGCTGAATTATCTCCTGGTTTCATGATAACTGAGACAAGACGTAATGACATTTGCATGTGTACCCACTAACCACATATGGCAGCCTGTTGTTGCAGGAATTCGAAAGTACCGGTAATGCACTATACACATAATCAGTGAACATTACTTCCTTTTAAATGTGGAAAATATAAGCAAATGTTTACATCTTCCTTCCCATGTAAACAGCTGAAGAAGTGACAAGTGGTCGTGGTTTGTTTACATCACGTCAATGGGACATTTCAACAGGAAATATGGCTGTTTAGCCAACATGGCTCCCACTAACCTGTAGCAGGCATCCGTCCCGCACCTCGGCACTCTTCGTGACACCTGGAAAGTTGATTCATGTTGGTAATCTTCACTTTCTCTTCCTCTTCAAGTCCAACCCAAGGCCAGTCCCAAGCACCGTCGTCATGGTAACAGGTTACGGCTCGGCTAAAGGCAGTCAGGAAACTTGGACGCCATTGGTCGATGTAATTGTTACTAAATGTCTCTTGAATTATATTTGGAGGTGGTAATTAATATGACTTAAGAGAAAGACATTTTAAAGTATTTTTACCAAACGAGTGTGTATAATATTTTCCAAGCTTTGAGACTAAAGAAACACATTTACGTGTAACATATAATGAAATAAGATGAAAGGAAAATGTCCTTTACGAGACATACTGCATTTATTAAAGAGACAACTTTTAAATAACAGAGAACATGTCAAGTCTGTTTTGGGTACACGGATTTCTTAATCATTAGAAATCATACATTTGTAAATACAGTAACACGTTAGCGTTTCATTAACTTTGAGTTTGTTTCTGTATCTAGTTAAAGGTACTGATTTGTGCCGGTAACCCTGCCAATTTATTGTGCACCCCATGCTCATCCTGTGAGCGGTAGCGCAAAAGGATTACATGGGGTCAGAAAGGGTCTTAAAGGAAGAGTTGCTACAAGCCACGTCTGACGGATATCTGGTTTGTTTGCAATTAGGTTAGCGGTCACCATGGAGTCAGGAGGCCAAGTAAGCACCGTGGCACCTAAAAACATTTGTGTTTAATTATACGAGCGCTAGTATCACTACTTCTACTACTGCTATTGATATTACTAACAACGCTACATTGAAAGACCATAAATCGTATACAAATCCATTGTAATTCAACAGACAAACACATCTTTCCGGTCGTATCATTGTAATAGTCGTTGATGGCGATATATCATCATCTTACCCAATTAACAATGGTGTCCCTCAGGGTTCCATCCTATCATTTGCCTTTGTTCTCTCCATAAATGATCTTTGTTCAGCCTCACCCTATTGTCTCGTATGTCGATGATTTCGCTTCACACTTTCCCCTCACACCCATACTCATTCTTTTTCTTGTACTAAGCATATTTCCTAAATTGATTCGCACCTGTGAAACACAGCGGAATGGCAAAGAAATAACCCATTTCAATTCAACATTAATAAAAACGAATTCTGTATTTTTTTCCAAATCTCACCAGTTTCCTTCTTTTCAAATTCAAAACACTAAAATAAAACATTGCTGCAATATTAGCAGCAATCGAGCTTCACAAATTCGCCTCCCTAAAAGCTATGAGCGCTTTATAGGTAATATATTCATTCATTTTTTTACGAGTAATATTTCCTTATTTACGAGGGCCGTCTTTCTTCTTATTCATGTTATCTTTTAGCGAAATGATTGTGATTGAAGCGTGTTTTTGTCCGTTTCACGTAGGCTACTATAAGAGAAGTATTTGGTGAAGAGCAATTAGTTCAATCTATAATGGTGCGATAAGATTTTGTGGGTGTTAACTCATAAAAGAAAATCTAAATTTCCCGTTTGGCTTTCATAAAAATATTTAAGCTACCCACAACCTTTGTTTTCTCTGTAGAAAAAAATTGTCAAAGAAAACGTAATTTAGAGCAAAACTCAACCATTCTGCTTGGCTATTCCGGAACAACCTCGCCAAAACGGGAAAGTGAGTTTTGCTGCTCTGAGTGTGCCAGTTAACAAAACGATCCTTTGATAAGTTTCCGGCTTAGATGCATTACAGAAGTAACTTATCGATTTGAAGGAAACGCATGTGATTTAAGATCAAGGCAATATGATTAGAAACATTATTTTTATCTCACAAATACCATATGAATGACTGGGGATGGCTATGATCATCATGGACAATGTGAGGCAAAAGTGACCCATGAAATCCTTACCTAACTTTACATAAGGGCCGAAATTTATCTTGTTTTTTATATCCTGCTGATACACATGGCAGTGAGAGGAGCGAGGAAGAGAGGCGTGAGTTCTGAGAGGAACTGAGCGTGTGCGTCATGAACTTTGATGAAAGGGATCGAGTATTAATGGTGGGACTAGGACTGCCTAAGCAACGGACAGATGCTCACATTTTTCATCTATCTTTATGACGTATGACCGCCAATTTACAACAATCTGCGACATTAACACTAAGAATGTCAAGGAGTTACCCTTCTCCTCGTTTCCAGAAGTTATCTGCCTCTAAATATACCCAACTTATCTTTCCCGATATCAATAGCTATCATTTCCGTTTACTCTACTAAGTAAAGGTATGAGACCACTTTGCCACCAAGACTACCAAATGTATATCCCATCCCCAGGTTCATCATATCACAGGAGTCGACAGCCAACCTCATTGCCAGCTTACCCCTGGCTGTAGCTGGCCGTCATCTGGCAAGGAGGTCTTCCAGCTTATGATCAACAAAACGAAGGTGAGAAAATATTCTTTACAACAAGAGAATATTTCTCAAGGTATATACATTATCCTCCTCATTTAGGAAATCCTAAATCTGCTGCTTTGGGTAACAAAACATGTCCTCCAGTCTGGTCCCTGACGGCACCCGTGTGTCTACACCTAACCCCAACAGATTACCAACAAATTTGCTGAAGGAGCGTGATGTGTTCGTGCATTCTCAGCTCAGTTTCTTCACTACCGGAAAACTCAACGTGACAACTCATGGGTTTAGGGGTCTCGTTTCTCTCCTTTCTTATGATCTACACAAGAACGTGCCGGGCCTGCATCATGTATAGGGTCCTGTACAGTCTAATGTGAAGCCTCTGGTCTATGTGTAGCTAAGAACACTGCTCTTCTTGCAAGATTCTATTCTGTACTCATTTGTGAGTAATGCCACCACATACCACGTCTGATATCTGATTATACGATCTCAGAAACGCATCCATTTGCAATGCCCTTCTTCGTATCGAAACGTAACGTTCGAATGCCCTTGTTCGTATCGAAACGTAACGTTCAATTTTTTTTGAGTTTATGTTCATCACATGTTGATGACTGTGGAGGATTGACAAGGAACGTACCCGACCTCGAAGATCCTCGTGTGTACAAGGATAAGCTCGACTCGAAGTGCCAATCAGAACCCGATGATCGGACTGGCTTCCTTCTCGGTCTCTCTCGTTCATGAAACTGATTCTTTTTTTTTTTTATATGACCAAAAAAGAAGGATCGCTTGTGGTTAGAGTGACGCGTCTGGCAACCTATCACAGGGAGACGCAAGTCACCTGTGAGTAGGGCATCAAGGGGGACTATACTTCAGAACGCTAATCCTTGAACACTTATATACCGGGCTCACACTCTAATATCAGGGTTCATTGATCTCGTTCTGAACCATTGATAGACTCTGAACCATTTGCTTTTCCGACTTCGATGTTTCCTGATTCTACGTGTCTTTACGAAGTAGCAGCACCCAAGTCCTCAATGAACACCTAGGTCTTTCGTTAACACCTAACACCCAGGTTCTCCGCCAAATTCCAGGTCCTCCGACAACACCCAGGTCCTCCACCAAATTCCAGGTCGTCCGACAACACCCAGGTCCTCCAACAAAGCCCAGGTCCTCTGACAGCACCCAGGTCTTCCGCCGTACGACACGGCTTCGCTGGCCGGGCAGGTGCCTTGAGCACGGCCTCCTTCATTGCCACCCTCAGAGAGATGGATCTTGGCAGATGTGTATTAGGTGTGTCAACTGAACTTAAGGATGACTGAAAAATGTAAAATTGAAGTCAGTATAGCGAATGAAGAGGCAGAGAGTGGTAAGCGTAATCGTTGTTCGGCATTCGTGAGGAAGGAAGCGCGGGAAATGGGTTTAAAGTGCTCAATACGTCACCCTTTGTCTCTCTCTCTCTCTCTCTCTCTCTCTCTCTCTCTCTCTCTCTCTCT